>JAOVYX010000924.1:0-41778 GCA_035668315.1 Drosera spatulata | reverse complement strand
ACCTCTTCTCCATTTATAGCCAACATCACGCGGCATGGACACGGTGAAGCAAACGCGGGGAATTCCACGCGGAGACGGGCGCGGCTTTGATTTGAGGCACCTTCGCCGCACCATCATCAACATTAACCACTATCCAAGTTACCTATGACGCCACGACCATCACTTCCAGCAGCATTCCACACCCTCCAAAATGGCTGATCAATCAATCAAAGGAATTAATTATAATCATTCATGAGAGCTGATCCGAGAATTAAACATATAAAAGATAGAGAAACAGTGTATAATCCAACCTTGATTAGTCGATTTTTGTGACAAACATTGAAACCCTGAACATCAATATGGTCGACAGCATCCTTAACAAACCCAAGCGTGACTTCAGCTACCATCTGTAAGCATGGAGGGGTCAGATAAATTCAAGTTCAAGGCAGGAAGAACGGAGGCCAGTAAAAGAATTACGATAAACATTATGCTCAGAATATTACATTTTTATCAGGTGGACCTCCATTTTCCGTAGC
This sequence comes from Drosera spatulata, assembly GCA_035668315.1. Taxonomy (NCBI): domain Eukaryota; kingdom Viridiplantae; phylum Streptophyta; class Magnoliopsida; order Caryophyllales; family Droseraceae; genus Drosera; species Drosera spatulata. The sequence continues at coordinate 41,263 of JAOVYX010000924.1, read as the reverse complement.
AGCTCGCCGGTATGTAACCTCCGAAGCATGAATCATATCATCCAGCAAGTTATGATGATCAACTTCCTTTCCTCGTAGAATCATTCGAAATGCTGGAGGAAGTCTGAGGTAAAGAATCGACGCATAGCTCTGTAACAAGAGATCACGGTTAAATATCCACGAGCCATATGTTAGTAACAAGAAAACGAGGTCCTAAAGAAAGCATGATAAGTCTATCTGTTGTGGAAAACAAAGGTTCCGGTCCAAAATAAGCAAGTTTTGGGCCAAGGAATACCCTCAAGGAGTGTCGATATGTTAAGAAGTGCCTGGAGTTTGGATACTGTATCGACATTTGTATGTTCTTCTCGTCTTTGCTATTTCCACGAATCTGAATATCCTGTCATTCATAAGATATCGAAAAGAAAATTAGTAGACTCTTAGAGCGATCATATTCATGCAAGACTTCTAAGGAGAAAAGGCACCTGCTTATCCGTGTCGAAATCAAGCTCTTGTTGTCCTGCATCATCCTCCCAGAGATTGTATATGATGATACGAGTACCCTGACTGCCGACAAAATCAAACTGCAAGCTCAAAAGAATAAGAAAAGGCATCAAAATCATATTATAGAATGAGTTTGCTGTCAGGTGATAGATTCTGCATTTCAGAGACCAAATAATTCATGTAGAAATAATGAAAGGTTAACCTGTTGAAGCAGCTCATCTTTGCTCGAGTATGGAGACCAGTGCACGATAGTGTCTAGATTCCTATGCCAATCTTCAGGGGACAGGCGGACGATTTTGGTCCAGTCCTGCCCTTTCTTCTCGAAGTCAATCTTTTCATTCAAAGGTAACAATCAGAACACAACATGATAGTTTGGGTTCAACGGAACTTCGCTTTCAAACAATTGGTCAAGGAGGCTGAAAGATCGGTGTGTACCATGGGAACTACAATATCTTCCTTTCCAGTACTCTTCAGAAATGTGTAAGACAGCAGTCCAATGCTTTTGGTTGGTCTGTAAGAAATTTATATGGGCATAATCAGATCACAGTCATAGACCTGAGGCGAGGGGTGGAAGAAACTATATATGTCAGAAAAAGAAGAGAAGGCGATTAAAGAGAAACAGAGTGCACAGTTTTCCGTCCTTCCCCTCACAGCAAGAAAACACGATAACGTCTGCTCCAAGCCTCATTGTGCTTGTCTTGAATCCGTTTCAATCTGAGTCCACAAAAGGTCATATTGAGAACTATATATGACTGTGCAAACCATGGAAACGTGTAGTAATAGAAAAATGCTTGAGAGATCTAACTAACAAAATAAGAAGAGATGCTCACATTGACCAATAGTATTTGCGCATTTGCTCTTCGAAGAGTAGCCCAGAGACATACACTGGCGCATTTTATCAGGGCTCATGCCTCCACCACCATCTGCGACATCAAACACCATAGACAATCAATACCATAATACTATTAAACCGATGCATAAAGAAGTCCGAATAGTCAAATCAAACATTTGGAATTAGGCAACTAGCAGTCGACAATGAAACAAACCAGAAGCTCGCTTCTATATACAGAACCTTGACACTAACTCGTATCCAACGTACCTTGAACTAGCAGCATATTCGTATCATCTTTAGGATTGGCCAGCACATCAACAATGACAAACTTAGCTCCATTAGGAACCTGTGAAACAATGAACAAACGGAAGGAGAGTGAAATAGCTGATAAAGACTAGTAAGCAATGAATTGAGAAATTGTCTTTTGAATATTACCTCATCCAGAGCATTATCGAGTAACTCCGCAAAAGCTGAAACGCAAAAATTGCATCTAAGATATACATATTTAACGGACCAAGAAACCACATCTGCCTTAGTGACTGTAGTACAACTCAAGCCTGAATCAGAAGATTACCTCCTAGTGCCCATTTATGGCTTGTCGCATTCGAATGCAAGAACCTGGGATGGACCCTAATATGATCCATGCTAGCTGCACAATAGGGCAGAATTCGGTCAAAACTACTTCAAAGCACCTTGATTATCATCCATGTTTTCAATATTCAAATAACAATCAACATCAAGTACATAACGATGTAGTATAAAATTCTTGATAGAAAAATATCATAGTGATACATGCATTGTTTCCAAAAGCATGACGCTCATCCGTGCACAAAACCCTAGGTAGGTGCATCTTATAGCGATGCAAAACATATTACTCCCTTCGTCTCATGCACAAATGGGCTGGATTTTTGCAGTTAACGCAACAGCTCACAAAAAACCTACGAGTCCAGGCAAATCTTTTTGTCTTTTGACGATGAAACAAGCTCTTTTCAATAGTAATCACTGTTCATCATGTGCAAAATGTTTTCCCTCTAATTTTAATTTTTGTACCATCATTTACTCGAAAAACGGACCCTGGTTGATCAACGTCAACCCTCGAAGACGTACCGGAACTCGAGTCCTCAAACCTTCCACCACCACCCCCCTCGCCCTCATCGTAATCCCCCGCCTTCCAAAACTGCATACAACTCTTCCTCCTCACCACCACCTTCCCCATCCCACATTCCCCATTATCTTCCATCACCACACCACCATGCTTCCCCTCAATCGGCGCCAAAAACCCTACCGGCACCGCCGCAATCCCGACCTTCTTTCATCCAAGAAATTCCTCCTCTTGTTTCTAATAGAACTAATTATACACTCGCCGTCGTCGCTCGAATGGAGAATCGAGTCGCTGGAACTCAATTCGAACGGACTACCAAGATCGTCGCCGCCGTCGACGGGGGCCATGATGATGACGATGATTGGCGGTTGAGATCGGACGGTGGGGATTGAAGGATGGGAAGAGAGTTGAGGGGGGAATGTGAAGGGTTCAGAGTTTTTTGGGAGCGTTTATATTGGTTTGGGCTTTGTGTAAAGCCGCGTGCCTGCATGCCTGCGTGCTACCAATCACGATGTAGGAGTGGAATAGTGGGAATGAGAAACGTGGATATGAAAATTTATATATATGTTGTGTTAAATGTAATTTAGTTAATTTGATAGAGGAATTTATATAATAGGAAGGTTGAAAGCAATCTAGAAAATCTTTTCATTATTGTTCATAATAGGAATAAGACGGTGTATATTCGATTTTTTTAAAATTTTGTCTGTGACGACATATGTGGGTTATCGTTGAAAGATTGAAAGTAATTTTTGATTTTTGGTTTAATATTGTAAGATTAGATATGGGATTGTTACTGTGCTAATCACCCATGAGAATTTATTTGTTGAGTTCAGGGGCAATTTAGTAATTTTGATATGGAAATTTTCCAAAATAAAAAGTTTTAGTAACCCTTTTGATATGGATTCTATATTCCTGATGTGTAATCCTTATTTTTGGGTTGTTATTGTCAGACAAAATGTAGGATTGTCAATATCCTAAACAAAATATAATGTATACTCATTTGTTTTCATTTTAATTACAACCGTTTGATCCGATATACAATTATATGCGTGTGTTAAATTTTGATAAAATTTATGAAAAAGAATATTTTTTTAATGATATTGGAGTATAAATGGGGTTTAAGAGAGAGAAGGAGAAAGAAGATGATGGGATAGTTTGATTATATCAATATAAATTGATTATCAAAAAAGAAAAAAAAACGCCACAAATAAATTAGGATTGATCGAGAAAAAAAAATGTTGCAAATAAACCGAAAGGGAGAGAGTAGAAGATGTACTTTTGGGAACTTTCCTATAAGTTGTCATAAAAAATAAAATGGAAAAAAGTATCTAGGCTATATATTAATCAGATAGGTTTGGAGTTTTCAACTGAGACCTTTTAATCTTAATCGTTAAATTTTTCATCCAAAAGTTGAGATTAAAAATTAATAAATTATAAAATAAGTACAAATAATACTCAAATAAAAAAAGGTTTGTTTAATAAAAAATATTTAGTACAAATATCAATTAATTCTGTTGTTAAGATTATTTGACAATTTTTTTGTTCTAATAGGATTACAGGACAATTTTAACCATTAAAATATAGATCATAATATCACATTTGCAAAGTCTTTATCAAATAAAATAATTAGTTTCTCATTCTACTTTTATCACACCTATATATAAGCTGACAAATTTATAAAATCATATCTCTCTTTTGTCATACAACCATACGTTTTTACATTATTTTATTTTTTTGTCCTGCGTATTACTAACGGGAGGATAGACTAGTTTGTTGCTATTCACATAATTTACGATAAATTATAAATGATTATATCGTTGGATTGAAAACTGAATGGTCGAAATTAAAAACATTTTTCTCTCTTCGATTAATGAACTTGTTAAAAGAAAATCATGAGTGTTTATTTTCAAATCCAGCAATCTAATCACACCTAACACTATGTCAAATTAGCCACAAATTCACGAAATCCAAGATAAATTCTATTAAATCTTTTAACTTAAGAAAACTATCTAGCCTCTTGTTTATAATAGGTAACTAATCCATATATTGATTAGAAGTTAGATATAAAATAATTCATCGCGTAGTTTAAGTAAGAGTTCCATTTCGTGAAACTCGACTAAACTCAACTCGAGACTGAAAAGATTTAAGACACTATATCGAAAAAAATAGCAACAAAACAACACACGAATTAATGTTGGAAACCCAAGTATCAAGAGAAAAAACTCACAACACACTATCACAAACCATGATAGTAAAGCACTATGTGAAAAGAGGATTATTATACATTGTATTATATCTCATCAAATCGACTTAAAAAAGATTTAAATAAATCTAATTTTGTAAACGAGGCTCGAAGTACGACCTGTGCGCCTAAAGCACGGCCTGCCTGGGTAGTGTCTAGAGACTCTAGTCAATCATGCCGCATGGCCGTACGCACGACCTCCAGCCCGTGCTCAGGGACGCCAGAAAATCAGGACGCATATGCCCTAGCTCGACACCTCAACTTTTCATTTCTCGGAACGTCGTTTTCTTCACATAATTACATAAACATAAGACTACATCATATTAGATATCCCTTTTTTTTTTCCCACATAATCACATAGGCGTGAAACCCCCGTACTGAGTTAACGTAACGCACATCAGTCGAGAACATGAAGTAATCGACAACCTCAACAGTGACACATTATCGAACAGAATTCAGTTCAAAATTCATGTTCGTGAAAACTCAAATTCAAGTCTGAGTTTGGTTTTACCTTTTTTTCGACTGACTCGAGTTTTGTTCGATGAGGAATTCATAAGTTCGTAAATAATCATGCATTTGGTTCGAACTTGATATCCAATTTCTAGCTTGATTTCTGGTTAAATCCGACTCGAGATAAACAATGACTGTTCGAGTTCGATTTTGTTAGTATCGACTCGTCTCGACCCCCCAATAGTCGTTAGGCTCTCCCCTAGATTCTCTACTAGTATGTTGCTAGTTGTGATTCAACCATGAGTAGCATTATATTGAACAAATTACAGATTGTCACTCTCTTTGTCTTGCTTACTTCCAATTCCATGCCTAATCTACATAGTGATAAATACCTAGGAGTATTAGTTATTATCTTCGTCTTATTTATTTTGTAATGATACGTATTTCGAGATATAATTTAGTATGATCAATTTTTATATATAAAATTATTATGAGATATTAATGATAAATTAAATTATAAATTTTAATTATGAGTCAATTTAAGATTTTTTAATATCATTAAAAATAAAAATAAAATATTTTAAAAAACATATCTTTATAAAAATTATGAAATAAAAGGAGTAATTTATTGCTGCTTTGACCTAAAGCAAATGATGACAAGTCAAACATTGCTTTGCTTTATGTGTTGATGTAACATTTCGAAAAGAATTGGTAAATTTTTTATGATGAGCCAAAAAAAAAAAAAAAAAAAAAAAAAAAAAACCAACACCAACCAGTGATAGGCACTTACACTAATAATGTGCAAAAAATGGGGAAAAAAAAAACGTTCATATCACAGGCACACTATGGATTTGTTTTTTTTATATAATTTAGTATTCCTTGTGTCCGTTCAAATTAAAATACTTCTTTATATTAATAATAGAAGGGTTTATGAATGATGTATTTTAACACATCGTGTATCAAAAGATAAAGTAACGATTCAAATTAAAACAATTACGATGGAGGATTGAGATTAAATTATCCTGTTTTAATCTTGAGCATTCATCCATATGCTTATCACTTGACACACGGTGTGTCAAGACAAATATTTTCTTTTCTCATAATAAAATTATTCATGTTACGAATTGTTTACGGAACGATCAAACATTATTTTATATAAAATGATCGTGAAACACGAGTGATAATTTAAGTTATATACTATAACTCTAAACTAATAATACATATTGAATAATACAATAATGATATTCCCTACGTCCTATATAAATTACGACACAGTACTAAATATGATCGTCTCATATAAATTACAACATTTCTATATATGATAAGTTTTGAATGTCTAAAAGATATTAATATCACTATTTTATATCACATCATTTCACTATCATTATTTTTTCTCTCACCACCCACAATTTTACTCTATTTTTTTTCTCTCAATCTATCTACAATCAAAACCCACTTATAAGGATAAAATGAGAAAAAACATCAAATCAATGAATTTTTTAAATAATCCTATGAAATTAATTTTTCATAATATATCTAAAATAAAAAAAATACAAAATTATAATTTAAATGAAATCAAAAAATATAATTAAATCAGCGTAAAATTGCATTGCAGCCCCCTCTCTGCGACCTTGGCTAGAAACGGTCCACACCTAGAACACCGTGCACTGCTTGATCTCTCCCAAACACTCACCCCTATAACAGTCTCTGCTTGCACGGTCAAATTCATCACGACACTGACGCACTCACACACACCTCCACCATCGTGCTGCGGTGCCTCACATACTTCCATCAGCTCTGCACTGATCTCGAGACCGAATCTCCCATGGCGGCGGCGGCGACCGGCGATTCGATCCCCTCGACGACGGTGCTCTACAACGCCGTCATCGTCACCATGGACTCCCACACCAGAGTGTACCAGAACGGAGGGATAGTGATCGAGGATGATCGGATCAAGGCAATCGGACAGTCGAAGGAGATCGTCGACCGGTTCGGGGCAGTGGCGGACAAATGTGTTGATTTGAAGGGGCAGTTTGTGCTCCCAGGTGAGTGATTTGGTGCTAGTGTTTGTAATGTTGGGGAGGATCAGTTCGAGGGGTTAGGTTTTGTTTGGGAATGAAAGGTTTGGAATTGTCAGAACCAGTTCTACCAAAATCCGTAACGGATGGTAGAAGACCACTTATATATATCCTAAGAGGAATTGTAGGGTGCTGAATTGTTTGATTGTTACAAGTAGCCATATATAGATGACTAATTGCTTATAAAGGAGTTTAACGAGAAATTGGAAGCATGTTGATCTCAACTGTTGATATTCAAATCAATCGGTTTTGTGGTCCATGGCCGGTGTTCCTATGGGAAGTGTGACACAAATCATCATGGCTGGGTGTGATTTGTGGTCCTGTGGCCGGTGTGGGTTACACAAACCACACGGTACACACTTTCTAACACGGTACACGTTTTATCACACGAATTTATGCCTATATAAGGGACTTAAGCAAAGAATTGGGAGCATCAGAGCAAAGCTGCACAAGCATAAGTGTTTGCACATACCTTGAAAGGTTAAACACATTTAGGAGAGTTTAAGGGATTTGTTTTAGGAGTGAGTCACTTCTATATCCCTTATTGTTATGCTCTCAGTGCTCAGTGTAGCTCTTTTGTATCTCCTCGTTTGACTAGTGGATTTATTCGTCATCGGTGACTGCCTGTGGTTTTCTCCTGCAAGGGTTTCCACGTAAATTTTTGTCTCATTTATTTTATGCACTTGTTATTATTTGTGTTGCAATTAATAGTTCTGGTCGTAACAGGTTTAGCCACACGAAGGCTTAATGTGACTAGCCACAAATTCATTAAGCCCTATTATAAAAGTCATAAGTCATAGTTAATAAAAAAAAGAAAAAAGTCATAAGTCAAAAGTATTTATAAGCAGATCTTTTGAGTCTAGCCGCTTGCGGTAATGATCCTAGTCTAATATGTCAAGACGTGTTTCGTTGTTGTGTGGATAGTAGTCGAACATGGATAAAGTTGTATTAAGGCTCACATCGATCCGACGAGTCCTAGCAAGTGGTGTTAAGAGTTGATGTCGAACTTAGAGCCGATTGTATATTTACACAGGACAGGCTGCTCCACATCATACCTTTGTCTGATCCCGTAACTTCCATGTTTATTGTTTCTAGCTTGGTCTTGACTCTTAGATTCTAGGTTGATGTATGTGATTATGTGTTGGAGCATTTTGGTGGGATTGTTGTACTTTATCCTTGGTTACTGTGTAGTAGTGCACACAGTTTCTCCGGCTTGAATTATGTGGCTAGTGATTTTCTGTGTAGTTGATGTAGTAGTTTGATGATTTTCTTATCAGGAATGATCAATACACATGTACACACATCTCAGCAATTAGGAAGAGGTATTGCAGATGATGTTGATCTTATGACATGGTTGCATCACCGCATCTGGCCATATGAATCTCACATGACACCAGAAGATTCGTACATATCAACTCTGCTGTGTGGGATAGAACTTATTCACTCTGGCGTAAGTGCAAATTATTTGTCCTCTGCTCAAGAAAAAATGAGGATATCAGTATGTGAAATTTTTGTATGACCCTTTATAGTAGTGAAGACAACTAGCATAGAGTGGTTCTTGCAAATCTCTTGTTTTCCATTCTCAGAATTTGTTTTAATTACAAATACAGGTGACTTGCTTTGCTGAAGCAGGCGGCCAGTATGTGTCTGAAATGGCAAGAGCAGTTGAATTATTGGGGTTACGTGCTTGTTTAGTAGAGTCAACAATGGATGCTGGCGATGGTTTACCCGCTGCGTGGAGTGGGAAAACTGCTAATCAATGTATTGAGGTGGGTAAAGGCCATTTGTAAATAATCAATCAAGGGAGAATTCACATATTTTCAGAAGTTAAAAGGGTTGTTTTCATGATCACAGTCCCAGAAGGAACTTTATAAGAAGCACCATAACACAGCAAATGGACGTATTAGAGTATGGTTTGGAGTTCGGCAAATTATGAATGCGACTGACCAATTGCTGATGGAAACCAGTAAAGTGTCAAAGGAACTCAACACTGGAATCCACATGGTAAGCTTAATCATCTATTGTGTGGCAGAAGTATGAACTTGTCTTCATTTTTCTATTAAGTATTGGTCCGAGAAACTGTTTGCTTCATTTTTCTATTGTACATCGTTGTTCAAAATTCAAATTGAAGACTTTGGAAAGTGTGGAGCACAAATTGATGAGAACATATTAGCGAATAAATCTCTGAGTTGGTAAATCCCATATTCTTAAGTGTATCAATGGTGTGTTGATCCTGATGCAACAAGTGTGAAAGAAAACAGTGCTACAGTTGTTAATATAGAATGTATGCCAATGCGTGATTGTGTTCAAGTGCTAAATGTCACCGCTTATCTTTGATTATTGGCATTTTGCAGCATATTGCTGAGATTCCATTTGAGAATCACCTGGTTGTGGACACTAAGAAGGTTGATCATGGAACAGTTACATATTTGGAGAAAATAGGGTTCCTGCAAGATAATCTGCTGTCAGCTCACACTGTTTGGATTAGTGATAACGAGGTAATGGACTTCGCCTAGCTTCTTCGACGATATAATGATCTCATACTTCTCTTGATTTGAACCTTACAGCCATATCTTGTTTAGAGTCGATATTCTGGACATAACCCCAAGCTTTAACATTTTGCAGATTGGCTTTCTTTCCAAGGCCGGGGTAAAAGTTTCTCACTGTCCTGCCTCAGCTATGCGGATGCTTGGTTTTGCTCCAGTAAACAAAATGCTTGGAGCTGGAGTTTGTGTTTCATTAGGAACTGATGGTGCACCATCCAACAATAGGATGAGCATTGGTATTGACCGTTCCTATTTTTCGCTTAATGCTTTCAGCTTTGTTGTGGTTGCCATGAGTAGTTGAATATGTCTTCTCTTCTTTGCACGACTTATCTAATGCGAGGAAAAATTCCATTATGAAAAGGGGAAAATGTGATGTTACGAATTCGACCCAAATTCAACCCGAGAATCTAATGGATTCAAATACCACAATCAAATAACGATCAATATAAACAACAAATAAAGCAACAACACGTAAGATTTAACGTGGGAAAAACCCGATCACCGGGAGAAAAACCCCCACAAGACACAATCCTCTAATCGAATCCCATGATTACAAACGATCGTCTCTCTCGATCTCTCAATCTCTCTTGTGTTTCGTTTAAACCTTAGAGAAAGCCTCTCATAATCTCTATAACAATCCTCTTAAGATCGATATACAATTACTGATACAGGACTATTTATAGACTCATAAATAAAGAGATAAACAAAATCTCGGATCAAAACTGAACCGATCTCGCATCGATCCAAAAAATAATGGTCCCCCTGTCAACAGACTCATGCCCGGACGTGGCCCAGCCCGCGTACGAGCGCTTCACACTTTTTTCCAGTTCGTTGCTCGGCATCGTAGACCACGCCTGGGAGTGAAGCACACCTGCGTTCGAGCGCTTTGTATCATCTCCTGCGCCCATCATCTGACGTCTTCTCGGGTTCTTGAGACAAAACTCCAACAATCTTCACCTTTGTCGAAGAGAATTCGAATGTTTGTTTGAGCTTTCTGAAACACCTAGACTGAGAAACCACCTCGTACCCCTTGTGGTAGGGGCGCTCCGTCATATTGTTCACTATTTGGAATTTGAGACCTCAAAGGCAAGGCTCATCACCTTTGCTTCCGTCTTCGGTACCCACCTGTATCGACCAGTCATCTTAGATGTTGCTCTACCACCTTCAGTCCTCTCTGTCATCAGCTGATCTTTGGTACTTGCACTTCTCGTGGCACCTGAGCCAATAGTCCACACCTCTCGTGCTCTATGCCTCACACGTAATCTAAACTCTGCAATCTTGGCTCCATCAAATCCGATAGTCTCCCGATAACTGACTGGAACTACATCACCTGTACGCGAACCACCTGAGACCGTGTCACCTGATCCATCACTCGGCATCGTGACACTCCAACGTTGGTTTTCGTCTCGATTCTCGTATAATTGTCCTCGAAGCATTGTCTCCTCAACTGCGTTCATCACAACCGCGTTCCCAATCAACTTAAACTGATTGCTAACCTTCTGAGCCTTCATCATGATCATGGCGTCTCTACATATCCTCATCACTTCATCCTTCACGGACATCTTGCAATACTTGGAATCTAATGCATCAACTAAAATCATATTTTTTCTCATATTAGGAACAAATCTGACACCTCCCAAAGTATGAATAGTCCCATCAAACATCTTGATCTTAACTATACCTATTCCAAAGGCCTTACATGTCCGGCCATTATCCATCCGTATGGCACCTCCAATACTGGGTACAAACTCGTGAAAAAGATTTCTACTCCGGTAAACATGAAAAGAACATCCTGAATCAACAAACCAATCATAATCGATACATTTTCCTGTCGTAGAATCTTTTTGAAGATCCGATGAATTTGAGATCATGTAGAGCTCTCCATCCTCATCGTCGTGGTTTTCTTCTGCCATATTCGCAGAACTTGACTTTCTCCCTCTATTCTTGTTCTCCGGACACTCCATCGCGTAGTGTCTCATCCTATCATATGGCACTTATAGCACTCTAACTGAGTCTTGTCTTTTGTCCTCCTTTTAGACTTGGATCTCGTTACTAAGTCTTCTCTTTCGTTGACTGGAATTGGGTTCAACTTACTCACATCAAGCATCGCGAAAATCATATCCTCAACCTTCAAATTGTCTCTCCCGACAAATAAGGTAGTCTCAACGCAGCATAGGAACTAGATAGTGACTTCAATAAGATCAATACCTTCACTTCTAAACCGGTTAATTGAGTTACCAATCTGTTGAACTGTACTATGTGATCGTTCAAATATGCTCCTTCCTCCATCTTTAGATCAAACATATCTTCAAGAAGAGGTTATTTGACAACGATTTGGACATGTAGATCGACTCCAGTTTCTCTCACAACATCTTGGAAGAAGTCTCCGTCAAAACCAAGTATTTCACCTTTGGCGTGAGACTCAAGCGAATGGTAGTGGTCGTCTTCTCCTTCATCTCCTTCTAATCTTTCTCCTTCATGTCAACGGGTTTTTCGCCTTTAAGTGTCTTCGATGGTCCCTATTGGACTAAGATATCCTTGATCGTACTCTGCCAAATAGTGAAGTTCGTCTTCCCATCGAATGGCTGGATCTCGAACTTCGTTGTATTCATCATCTTCTCATTTGCGTAACACACTAACTCCGAAAGGTTCAATCTTTATCAAAGATCCGATTTATATCACAAAGATCTAATCTTTGCTTCAAAGATTTGAACTTTTCTCTGCATGACGCAACCTGGAGCTCTGTTACCACTTGTTACGAATTCAACCCGAGAATCTGATGGATCCAAATACCACAATCACGCAATGATCAACACAAACAAAAAATAAAAGCAACAACACGCAAGATTTAACGTGAGGAAAACTCGATCATCGGGAGAAAAATCCCCACAAGAAACAATCCTCTAATCGAATCACACGATTACAAATGATCATCTCTCTCTATCTCTCAATCTCTCTCGTGTTTCGCTCAAACCCTATAACAACCCTCTTGAAATCGATATACGACTGAATCTGATACAGGGTTATTTATAGACTCATAAATAAAGAGATATAAACACAATCTCGGACCAAAACTGAACCGATCTCGCATTGATCCAAAAAGCAGTCGTCTCTCTGTCAACAGACTCGTGCCCGAGCGTGGCCTATCCTGTGCCCGGGCGCTTCACACTTTTTCCTGGTTCGTTGCTCGGCATCGCAAACCGTGCCTGGGCGTGAAGCACACCTACGCCCGGGCGCTTTGTATCATCTCCTGCGCCTATCATCTGACGTCTTCTCGGGTTCTCGAGACAAAACTCCAACATGTAAGACATGTGCTTATCTTCCATTTTAATTTAAATCACAGCCCTCACAGGTCATCTCTTTACTTGTTCATATTGTCTCGTGACTACTAAATCCCTTTTTGTTCTCAGTCGATGCAAACACTAACAGCAATCTGATCAAGCAGAGCTAACGACTTGTCTTTTGCTGTGCAGTTGATGAGATGTATCTTGCTTCACTAATTAACAAAGTCTCTGAAGTAGTAACAAGGGGAACTACAGATCCTACTGCACTGCCTGCTGAAGTCGTCCTTAAATTGGCGACAATAAATGGTGCAAAAACAGTACTGTGGGATAATGAAATAGGATCACTTGAGGTTGGGAAGAAGGTTGGTACATGTTCCAGCTTATTTTCATCGATTGAAATGGGAAAGTAGTCTTGAAGAAAATGAGATGCTATGAGCAATAAGCATGTATTCATAACGACATTTCCTAAAAGATATTTGGGCAACTTGAGGAATAATTCACAGCATTGTGCTTACTGAGGCTGATGCATACAGCATATATATGCAGGCTGACATGGTCATCGTCGATTCTTCCACGTGGACAATGGCCCCTGTTCATGATAGGTACGCTGTATGCATTGTATCATGTACTTCTCTGTGCTTTCTTGCGCCAGAATGGCTCTTTCAATGAACTTATGGTGATCAAAATTATATCTCTAAATATTGATTTTTTTCCCTCATATTCTTATATTTGCAGCATCTCTAATCTTGTATATTGCATGCGCACGGAAAATATCATCTCTGTCATGTGCAATGGCAAGTGGATTATGAAAGATAAAAAGATCCTGACTGTAGATGAGGTATGTATAGTTGGTAACTCTATTATCCGATCAGAATTATGTCTACAAATACTGATATATGACATCGTTTATCTGTCCACCACTATGCGACTTTAACTTCTGGTGTTCTCTTTATAATTCAAACCAGAGTTTGTGATCGACATGTATCTTCAACATGTTTCGTCTCATTTCTATCTTCTTATTTTTCAATTATGTTGGTGTTGGATTGCAGGGTGAAATCATCGCAAAGGCGAAGCACACTTCCATTCAATTGTTGCAGAGGGCAGGAATCAACCTGCCAAAGAGGATGCAGTATTTGTAAACTATGGTTTGCGATCGAAATCTGTGCTGTTGTACCACCATATAGGCAACTCTTGGCATATTGTACTGCAATTATACTTGTAACAATAAGAAAACTGTCATTAGCAACGTCTCTGGTGCATAGTTTGTGCACCAAAGAAGCATTGTAGCAATTATTCTATCGATATTACCACGATTGTACATGAACTAAAATCCAGTTAACATCATTTGGAGGTGAACGTTTCTCTGTTAAGGCTAGTAGAACGCCGCCTACTGGATTTTGGTCAGAATCAATAAAAAGTTTGCCGGATTTTGGTCAGGACTATTAGTAGTACACCACAACCATAACGTTGTAGAACATCGATTAAAAACATACTCATAATTCTAAACATGCAAATCTACAAAGAAAACAAAAAAAATATATAATGTAGTCCTATTTTAATAACTTCCCTTGTTTATCCGTCAACAAAAGAGAAATACTTTCCATGTTCTAGGATTGACCACTAAATCTTTCTACTTATATTTCGTGTAAAATAAACAATATAACTATCTTTTCCTGCCAATTCATATTAAATCCCGCTCAATTTGTCAGACTATGAAGTTCAATCCAAACTCAAGTTGCGAAGCATCGAACCCATGAAACACATTTAATAGACTATAAAGTTCAATCCATACTCAAGTTGCGAAGCTTCGAACCCATTAAACACATTTAATAGAAATCGAAAAATCAATTAATTAAAAAACATGGATAAAAAGAATTCAACATCAAATCCACTAAAAAGACTACAAGAAAAAATTTACACATCCGATCTTGAATTCATAAAGCAAGCCCTCGAGACATGACACAAGATATCGACAATTCTCCTAAATAAGCTAGAACAAAAGATCGACCACACAAAAAATGTATGCCTTAACCCCTGAGGGCGAGCGCGAAGCAAATCCCAGGACCATCGATAAACCTAAACATCCAAACAACAACGTCGATTAATTCTTTATTTTCGATCAGACGTTCATTCAAGTGGTAATCTTATACGAAATTCATCCATCCTTTGATAAGCACAATCATCCGTTCCCATCTCTTGAACACCATCTGGTATTCCCTCCCTGTCATGGGCACGTTGATCCCCTCGTCGAGCTTCTTGACCTCCTCGTCGCTTATGAAGGGAACCATGAACCGCCCATAGTTTGTGAGCGTGAAAGAGAAACGACCTAGTAAGGGATCAATGTCACTTTGGGCCAATCTTTTCAAGAAAGACACGCCATATTTTGTAATACTCTCTGGTGCAATATTTGGAATATGTGGCCTCGGGGCGATCCCATCTGGCAGTACTGGTTGTTCACTTTGAACATTAGGGGCAATATCGCGAGGCAGTGATCTTGGCACGACGACCACGGGTTTAGGGGATGTGATCTCTCGTCGTTGATGTTTAATCTTTGACTTTCTGACCATACGTAAGAGTTGTTCATGTTTTCTTTGAGTAAGTTTGACGCAGCTCATATCCACGGGGATTTGGGCCCCGTTGAGCAATTCTTCGTCAAAATCATCAAATGGTGGCCTTGACGACATGATCACCAATTCACAATTAAAGACTAAAAATGTAACGTCTCAATTTTCCATAACATATTAATACATAATAATATAAATGACGTCACTGTCGTCGAGTCCCTATACCCCAGGTAGGTAAAAATTACTTAACCGGTTTAGGTATAGAAATAAATAAAATTCATTTAGGCATAACAAGTAATATTATCAATATAAGAAAAATTTCTCATTTATTATATATTTTACTAAGTTCGTAAACCATAATACAGTAGATGCACATTAGCACCATAACCTATATCATATCTGTCCGTCGTCTCTAGTTCCTGAAAACATAAAATAGAACAAAACACAAAAAATAGTAACCGTGATCCATATGAGCTCAATAACGTGTCGACCCTCTTAGCAGGGATTATACACGAGAATAAGATAAGAAAAAAAAAAAAACGAATGACCCCTCAGGTCCTTTATTGCAGCACTCTGAAACTTATCATATCAATCTGACGTTCACAATTATCATCTTAAAAACACAGTAAAGACAGACAATAGATATCCTCAATATTATGATTGTATAATTAGCGAGACTTATTCAATTTCAACTTATCAAGCTTTATTCAGTTTTAGTAAAAGGGACATCCACGAAAGGGGATCAACCAAACCGGAGCGCAGGATTTCCTGTAGTGAGTTTTTCTCATACCAAAATGACCTTATAAGGTTGATGAAAGAATGCCACCACCAAATCGTTGTATAACACTTACGACAGACTCAACGCTCTTTATATTTTATATCATGGAGTTATCTCATCAATTATGGATTTACACTACTTTCACTCACTCATCCTCTTTATACCAACAATCAAGGTATAACACAAATACACACATCATCTTATTACGACACATATCAGTTGCAGTCAATATTTTACGTCAGCAACATGTAGTGACTACGTCCATATATTTCAATGCATATTATTATACTCACGATATAATAATGCGTATCCTCACACACAATAAATCTAAACGTTGTCTTCTTATTGTAACTTCCTTACACATACGCTCAGCTTGTCCTTTATGTCTCAACGAGCGGTGTCTCCAGGTCCTATAACATGATACGATTCATATATTAATACATTTTTTTATAAATAATTGTTCGTACTTCATGAAAAACTATCATATTAATATTATGAGGTGATGTTGAGCTTTGTAAAAGTGTTTGATACTTATTTTGATTGTCTATTATGATGATTTTATATATTAAATATCATTAGAGGTATTTGTGAATATCTGGAGTTGTTTTGGAGTCAAAACGATTATTTTTGGTCCAGAAGGTTCTAAGATGGCATCCCGACCTTTGGAACGGATATCCCGACATCTGAAACGAGTATCCCGACCTCTGAAATGGGCGTCTCGGCCTTTGGAACGAGCGTTCCAATCTTTGAAGTAAGCTTCCCGATCTCTGGAACGAGTGTTCTAGATTCTGTCTAACTTGACCTTTCGATATATTTAAATCTATAACTTCTCATATATAATTTCAAAAATTATTCCGTAAAATTCTACATAAACTAAACTTCATAATCTTTTCAATGAATTAAAGTTTTCATCATAAAACCTTATCAATAATAGCAGTTAATTAGTTCAAGTTTATATATTCTACTAATTCAAACAGTTTGACCTTACTTCACTAATTTACTCATAACTCTCCATATACAACTCTAAATAATTATTTGTAAAATGTTCTGAAAGCTAGATTTTCATATCTTTCCAGTAATATAATGCTTGTCTCATAAATATTACTATATAACTTCATATCAAGTCATAAAATCATCACTATAATCAGTTTTTTTTATAGATTGACATATCCGTACGTTTTGATTTATAACTTAAGATTCTCAACTTCGAATCATGATTTATTAATTTTGTTAGAAATAAGACATATGAGGATTCAACATATATTAATATCAGGATTATCAAAGAGCGTATAATATTTCACAAAATTTCTAATCTCTTGATTGCCTTCTCTTAACAACAATGAAGGTTCTATGTCTTACTCGCCTTACCACCTACCTTCTCCTCTTCACCTCAAACTTCCCTTCTTCTTTTCTCTTGTTTAACACTAATCTTGCTAAGTGTTTTGTTTTGTGTTTATAAGGAATTTTCAAGGAGAAGAGAGGTTGTATTTATAGGAAACTAAATCAATTAAAATAATTTGAGTGAAAAGTTAGTGGGTATTTAGTGGATATTTAGTGGGTAATTAACGGACATTTAGTGGATAATAAATTTAATTTAAGTGGAGTAGAAATTGACATAAAGAAAAATAAGTGTCAAAATTAGATTTAGGTCATTTTCGTATAAATATGATATTTTCGTATTACTATCGTATTTTTTCGTATTTACGTATTAGGGTTGTATTTCATCCATATTTTGTATTTTTTTCTTATTATATAATAAAACAAGTCTTTTAATCCTGCAAAATAAATTATAATATACGATAATTTATTATTCACGTTAATTATCATGAAACTAAATCTTATTGAATTTTTCGAATGCTTAAAAAAAAGAGAAAAAATTAAAAAGATGGATGAAATAAAAGCAGTGGAATGGTCTGCTTGCAATAGGAATACAATGTGTTGTTCATGGATTATTGTTTGTAAGTATAGGGAAGATGAAGTTTTTGTTGATGGATTTATCTTATAAGTGGCTTGAGATATACTAGTAGGTATATGATAAGATATATGAAAACTATTAAGGTTAAAGGATGAATGATTGATACTGATGATACTAGAATTAGGTGGATAACGGTTTTGTAATAAAAATTTTATACATGGAAAATATTTTTTTCTTGTGGTTTTAGGGAAAAAATTTGGAAAGTTCTTAAGTGATTGATTTTATTTGCTTATCCTTTGAAGTATTTAAAATTGTGAAAATCTTATACAAAGAAAATGTTTTTTTATTGTGGTTTAATTTTTTATTTAAATAACATAATAAACCTCATTATCGTTTGATTAAATTCTCCAATCAATTTCATAAAAATTTACAGAAACGATTGTCTATATTATGGGATAGGAATTATGGGATAGGAAGAGTACAATAATGTTAAAAACGAACTAATCTGGATTGATTTAGTGGTATTCCACTCAATCTTTTTCTTGAAGGTCTTGATTTCGAATCCACGAAATGTGTCATGTGACCGCGACCCAATACCCTGTATTAAAAAAAAATCAACTTTTCCCATAGATTCCAGAGCATTTCAACAATCTTATCAATTAAACTATGAACAGGCTAATAAACGAGGATTAAAAAGATCAGTGGGAAGATAAATAAATAACGGATGAAAAATCGTAATCATATCAGTTTGATTTGGCAGTTCTATCCGATCCATCACTCTTTTCCCCTCGTTTCTCCTCCCTCACAATCCTCTCCTCTCTCTTTGTCCCTTTCAACCTCCCCAAACCCTAATCGCGCAAATTCTCACAAATCCCCAAATTCGATTTCTCCCAAATCGCCGTCGATTCTCATCTTCCTCATTCCCCCAAATCGCCGCCGCCGCCGCCGCCGTCTCGGATTCGAGAGTCGGAGTCTCGTTGGTTCCGGTCCGGTTCATTGGATCTGTGATTTTCGATTGATTTGTGGGATTTGAACGAATTGATCTGATGGCGGCTGAAGGGAAGTTTGATTTGCATGATGATCTCGTCACGGCCACGAAAGCGAAACGTATATGATTTCAGTCTCTTCTTGTTCTTTGTTTATCTTTGTATGTTTGGATTGGTAGTTGATGGATGGATTGGTTTTGATGTGGTGTTGTTCGATTTGTGTTTCGGTTTTTGATTTGGTTAATTTCTTGGATTATTG
The DNA here is from genome assembly GCA_035668315.1 of Drosera spatulata. Taxonomy (NCBI): domain Eukaryota; kingdom Viridiplantae; phylum Streptophyta; class Magnoliopsida; order Caryophyllales; family Droseraceae; genus Drosera; species Drosera spatulata. The sequence continues at coordinate 21,747 of JAOVYX010000924.1, read as the reverse complement.
ACCGGATGTGCGGTTGATCGATGTGTTGCATGTGACAGAGTTGGGATTTAGGGTTTTGATTGTCTGCTAGTGGTTGCATTGAGACTCATTTTTAATGTTGATTGTTCTAGTGTGCTGTTGCTGTTCCTGATATGCGTGATAGGAAAAGGAGTAGGGTTTTGGTGAGGGAACTATCGAAATTTCACTTTTGGTAAACATTGTTTGTATTTTAGCTTTGCTTTCGTTTTTAGGGCTAGTTGAGGGTTTATGTAGCTTTTTTCGTTGAGTTTGATGGTTGAATGGTTTCATTTGTTTTATTACGGAATTGAGAGACGGCCTGCCTTGCTGATAAATTTTGCTTGTATGATGTTATAAATGCTAATCCATGGATAGTTGCATCATGAGTTTGTTGTCCTGTCAGATTAATTCTAGCGAGTGATTATTTTATGAAATGCTGTGAGTTTTTTTATTTTTTTTTGGGTAATCTACGACTTGAAATCTCCTCCTTGTTTTTGATAGTGGAAATTTCTGGTCGATCTGAAGACGACAAAGGAACAATGGGGTATGCTGATGACATGAAAGGTATCCTTTGTATTCAAGAAATTTGTGATTATCCGTCGGGTCCTGTAGGTGTGCTATTTTAACTTGTTGCTGATGTCATGTATGCCGGCAGCTGGTGTTGACCAAGCACCTACTGAGAGCAGCATTCCTCTGTCTCCCCAATGGCTTTATGCTAAACCAACTGAGACTAAGCCGGTATGCTTGTGTCAACTTCCTGTTATACACTTTCTCTATTCAGTATTTACATTGTTTTCTGTTCAATTTGGCTTTAAGTGTGAGTTGTTTAGCTTAACAACTTAATATTAGTTCTGTTTTCCATATTCCGTCTAGTGATATAATTTCATGATTACAGACTACCAGCCTTCGACATCCTTAAATGTGTACCTTGTCAAATTAGATCTAGTTGTTTGTGGTCTCTATATTATGTTCTCATTGTAATTGTATTTTCCATTCTCAAGTGACTGAGTATTTTTTTTCCTCGGAGAATGTGTTTATAATGTAAGCTAGAAGAAAATTATTTGATATTGTATTTGTGGATAAACAAAATTCTCTAATTATTGAATTTAGTCCTCATATTACCGAGTATCTGTTCTGGACGTAATCACCTTGAAAATAACGTTCTGGAATCAGGATCTCTGGAACAAATTTTGTGTTTTTTGCATTTCTGCAGTCACAAATTTCACTGTGGATGAACGAATAATGATAGTGGTAACTGTGTTTTAATTTTCCGCATTCCCCGGCCTTGATTGATTTGTAAAAACGGCTTGGGAAATTTGACTAACATTTTCTTACACGAGTGGTGATCTCTTTGGTGCTTTTGACCAAACATAGTATGCTTTTATATTCATCAAATGCAGGAAATCCGTCTACCTAGTTCTCTCTCAATTGGAAACTCAAACGATCCTAATCAGAAGGATGGTGATAAAAAGGATTGGAGGAAAGTTGCACCTGAGAGTGAACGTGCACTTCGTTGGCGTGAAGAAGAAAGGGAAACTGGGCTACTTGGTGGAAGAGACCGCAGAAAAGTAGACCGTCGTGTGGAAAATGTATCAACCAGGGATGGAACTGAAAGTAGAAATTTGAACTCTTCCGATCGCCGGCATGATTCCAGCAATCGTATTCCTGCACATGAAACACGTCGTGATAACAAGTGGTCATCTAGATGGGGTCCTGAAGACAAAGAGAAAGAAGCCCGACTTGAGAAGAGGCCAGGTGACAAGGAGGAGGTGTCTGGTGACAATCAGTCTGTTGGAACTGGCAACCGTGCTGTTGTGGAACGTGACTCAGAGTCCCGTGATAAATGGAGGCCCCGCCACAGGTCGGAATCTAATTCTAGCACTCAGGCTCCATTTCGGGCTGCCCCCGAGAAGGGAAAAGCTGAGGCTACAAGTCGGGGATTCACTTTAGGAAGAGGTAGGGGAAGAGCTGTGTCTCTTTTGAAGGACTCTTTTGGGAGTCCAATTGGTGCTGCGCAATCAGAGGGAAAGGAGGCATCATCTGTGAAGCTAAGTTTTCCTGATGATACTTTCCGCTATCCAAGGGGCAAACTGCTTGACCTTTATCGAGTACAAAAAGAGACTCAACAGTTTGCTAGTATGCCCTCAATGGAGGCACCAGCTTCCTTAACTAAGGTGGACTCTGTTGAACCATTTGCTTTCAGTGCCCCGGATGTGGAAGAGGAGGTAAGATCTATGAGTAAACTTCTAATTAGATTTTCTTAAATGAAGCCATATGTCTTTACCTGTGTTGCTTGATTTTGGTATAGATGTGCCTCACAATTGTGTCCACTCTTTTCAATAGGCTGCTTTGAAGGATATTTGGGAAGGAAAAATTACCAGTAGTTCACCAAAAATTGCCAAAGTGACTGAGAACTATACAGGTAATTTCAAATGCTTGTTACCGTTTTCCTAGATGCAGTTCCTTGTGGGAATTGTAATTGCTTCTTGCTTTTGTTGGTATTGAACACTTGGATAATAAAGAGGAAAGTCTTGGTGTGCTTTCCGCAGATGTCTTTGGAGATGATGTTATTGGTAACTTTCCAGATGTTTTAAACAGCGATACTTCTGTGACAGAAGGTGATTTTTTTTCTTATCAAATGATATTGCACACCATCCTAGTTCAATTATATTAGTGTTTCCCAGTTTCGGATCGGATTTTGCTTGTCCTTCTCTTTTTAATATTAACACTGGTAATTGTTTATTTTAGTGAAAAATGCTATTCAAGAAGAAGAACTGCAGGTTGTGGAGGTAGTATTAGCTGAGTTGCCAGGAACAGCTCAAAAGTCTCCTGATGGCAAGGAGAATACAACAAAAAATGTTGAGGGTCAGTTGTCTACGGATTCTGTAGCTACAAAGCCTTCTTTATTTGATGAGGCAGATCGAGTTGCTTTTGATATTCACGCAAAGCTGCCTGAAAAAATGGATTCGCTGTTGGTTTCCGAAAATTTGGGAGATGGACAGATTCACAACCTTCAGCAGTCTCAAAATATTTATGGAGTCTGGAAAGGTGGAATATCGCCTGAAGAGTTGACGCTGTGCTATCGTGATCCTCAAGGTGTGATCCAAGGGCCATTTCTGGGGGTTGATATCATCTCATGGTTTGACCAAGGGTTCTTTGGGACAGATTTACCTGTTCGGCTTGCAGATGCTCCTGAAGGAACACCTTTCCAAGCATTGGGCGATCTCATGCCCTATCTAAATGTAGGAGAAAGTCATAATGACAGTATGGGTTTATCTCCTAACATTGAGCAAGCTGCTGGAGCTCTGGGAGGAAGCCTGGAATTACCTGCCTCTGTTTCTGCCACTGAGTCTGATATGTTACCGCTTGCCAACCAGAGTTGGCGGGTGCCTGAATTCAATACTATGCCAAATCAACAGGCTTACTCTGGCTTGATGGAGCATGATTCCTCATCGCAATGTGCTTATTCTGATGGAAAACAGTTTCCAGATTCTGTTGCCCAAGATGAAGGTACTTTTTTTTTATTTTTATGCTGTCAGTTCGATGTTTTTTTTACCCCTCTCATCACATAAATTTACTATTTCCTTTGGCAGAAATTGTATTTCCAGGAAGACCTAGGAGTGGAGGTTTTCCCATTGGAGTGATTTTGGGAGGCAATGATGGCCAGCTTATCAATCCTCTGGGCCACTCTCCTCATGCAAATGGTATGGGGGAAACTGGCATGTCTACGCAAAATGACGATAAGTTGCATCCGTTTGGCATATTGTTGTCAGAGATTAAGGGAACTCATCCCACTGAGGAACAGAATAACATTGGCATGCAAGGCCACTTACTGGGTCACACTGGAGAAAGGGTTGCTCCATTTGATGGAGTTGCTGATGCACATGTTACTGAGAACTCGTGGCCCGAGTTTTACGGAACAGATCCAGTTGCTAGTGCTAACACGAATAGAAGTGCTGTAGGGGCTCACCATTTAGTGTCGATAGAACAAGAAGCCATGCGTCGGGAATTGGATGAACAACTTATTTTGCAGCAACTTCAACAACAGCATCTACAACAAAGTCAGCGGTTATCCCAAATAAGTCATTTGAATGAATTGCCTCTTGGACAAGGTGCAATGCATAATTCTGTTCACCAACATTTGACCAATCAGTCTATGGGTGAGTTGGAACAGATTCTGGCGCGTCAGCAGCGACAAAGGCAGCTGGAGATTCAGCAAGAGATACAGCGGCAACATCTACTGCAACAACAGCATATTCCCACACTAATGCTTAATCAAGAGCAGCAGTCCCTATCCAGGCAAATCCTCCTTGAACAATTGGGTCATCGCCACTTGAATGACCCTGGCTTTCCCCAGTCTCAATTTGATGTTAGTAGGGGCAGTGCCTTGGATCAGGTATTATTGAAGCAGCGACTTGCTCAGGAACTGCAGCTGCGGTCCCAGCATAATTCCGTGAGCGATCCATATTTGGAGCAATATATGCAAGTGAATCGTGGCCAAGTAGCACACAGGGAGAATCAGAACGATCTACTTCCGCCTGTTGGTGCTATGATTAAGGATCTGCTTTTTTGGAAGCGTCAAGAGCGTCAACAGGAGCAGTTGCAGGCAAGACAGTTGGCAATGGGACTTGGGCATGGGCCTGAAATGGAAGAAAGAAGGACCATTGGTTCAGTGTGGTCAATGGATGAACCTGATCGGTTTTCGAGGGGTACTTCTGGTTTTCATAGAGGTCACTCAGGAGGAATAAGCCCATTTGGTGATGTCTTCCAGCAACCACAGATGTCAACACATGATGTTCAACCTATGCATTTGGATCCAGATCTCCAACTACAGGAACGACTTCGGCTAGGCCTTTATGATCCAGGGGATCTCCCAAATGAAAATTTAATTGGTCCCTCAGCCGATGTTGGGATGGACTTAGACATCGCGAGTGCCGTAGCACGGTTTAAGGGTATGGATATTCGGGGGGGCCCTAAGCGAACCAGCCAAATGGGTTTATTTTCTGCTTCCCAGCCTCAACAGCACCCTTATGTTCCAAATGAGTTTCCTGCATCAAATTTGGATGCAGTGGAGGGACGATGGGCAAAGGCTGACAACCATCGGTCAAATGATTGGATAGAGCGACGCGTGAATGCTATGCGGCGGAAAGACGAGTTTGAAATAAAAATGAATTCGGACGACATGGAATCATGGTCATCAGCTGGATATGATGAAGAAAGCTCAAGGCGTTCTCTGATGGAATTGCTCAGTAGAAAATCCAGCTCTTCTGAACCACATCAAGTGAATAATAACATAGAAGGTAGACCACCCTCTGGATTACCTGGCTCCAGGGATCAACTTTTTAGCCTTGGCCAAGATCGAGAAGCTGGTTTGAATAACTCGGCTGGTGGACCATCTTTCAGTTATATATCAGGTGAACAATCACAAAGTTCGTTGCTCGATGAATCGACTGGCAGATTACAAAGTACTGGAAGGTTGCATGGTCACTCTAATTCTGGGATACTCATTGAGAGGGAGTCCTTCTTGCCTGCTACTAAACAAACTTCTCAAGCCACATATCAAAGTTCAGACTTGGTTGGGCAACCTTTAGTGGAGAGAGCTTTGTCTGAGACACAGAGAATAAAGCTCCTTCCCAAAAATGAAGGTACGGCAAAGGGTTCAGCTTCAAAGATGCTTGAGGGTATCCCAAAACAAGCTGTTATTTCTCTAGATGGTGAGATGCAGACCAATTCATCTGTCAGTCACGGCTCTAGTGGTTTTGCTGGTAATATTCGTTTATCCTCACATTATCATGCAGATAGTTCGCTGTGATGAAGGAGTAACTTTGAGCATGTTGTAGGTGGTCAGGGAGGATTCTATAATGAGAAGATGGGCCGATCTAATTCGTTTGCTGAACAGATCGCTGCTGACAGGTAATTTAACTTTGTTGATCACTTGCAGAGAATGATGATTTAGCTGCTGGTTTATTTCTGGCTTGAATGCAAATGCTGGTGTTAGCTTTTATGGAATGAATGAGTTTTACTGAATCGTTTATCGGAACCCCAACTAGAGAATGTTAAATTTTCATACCTTGTCGTTAGTTGTGCGGTTTGTTGGTAGAGGATGTCATAACCTGTACTATTCTGTATGAGCAGGGTTCCTACTGTGCTTGCTAGAGGGTCAGATGTCTTGGCTAAACGTCCCCCTATTCCTCATGCTCTGTCACCCGTTGAAGGTTTATCTGACCCCGTGACAGATCCTGGAACCAGAGGAGTGACTCAGGCAGTTGGCCCATCCGATGGTATGTAGCTACATTACCTGCATCTTGTGAGTTGTGGAAAAAGGTTTCCATTTGTGGATAATTGTCTGAGTAGATCGTTTACCCTGTAGTCAGATTATATAAAACTGGCATGAGCACCTGAGCGGTAATCTAATCTAGCAGTAAGATGAATGTGCGTTCATTTTTCGTTCTATTTAAAGCGAATGGTTGACTTTTGAATCATCTGATCATTTTAAGCTTGTCTAACTTATAAGCTTTCCCCTCCGAGACAGTTTTTGAGGACATTGTAGCACAAACGTAGTACCTTTGTGAGAGTTTTCATAGGAAGACCCATCATGGAATGTCTTTAAATGCGGTTGGTGCAGTTATTCAAGCTCCGGAAGCTACTGTTTCTATGAAGAAGGATATGCGTTTCAGGCGAACCTCATCTTGTAGCGACGCTGATGTTTCAGATCCTTCTTTCGTGGACATGTTAAAAAAGCCTCCACAACCAGACACACAGGCCGGACCTGCAGCTGCTGATTCGACGGACGGAGCACAAAGTGCCAAGAGTGGGAAAAAGAAGGCGAAGAAAGGGAGGCAGATTGATCCAAAGCTCCTGGGTTTCAAAGTCACCAGCAATCGAATCATGATGGGCGAAATCCAGAGGATAGACGACTGACATCAATACGGATCAGTATGTGACGTTATCTAACTGTACAGGAGTTGGATATCGTTGTAGTTCTTTCCAGGTAGCATTTGTTGATTCTTTTGGTGGTCATTTGCATCTTCCCTGTAGTTATTTCGGGAGCGATGTTAAGTTCAGTTTTAGGTAGGGGTTTTGTTCATAGAATGTATAGGATTGACAATTGTAAATGTGACACACATGTAAAATGACGTTTATTAATAGGTGATATTTTAAGCAACAGACTTGCAAGCTATCATAAACAATATGCTACCGAACTGTATCCCTGGTTTCTTGTTTTGAGAATCACAGAGAAATAGTGAAGGATGCACTTAGAAAGCTCAGCCGTCAGGCTAAAATGATGTTTAAGCAAGGTTGTTGTGTCTCATAGGGTCGATTACTAACTGCGATAGCGTTTGAAAGTCGAGGACAATCGTCAAGTTAAAAAAATCTGTAACCTCCAAAGTCTCTGCTTGGAGTGCCGCATATCATACCATCAATGACTATGATCTTTATAGTACATACATAGACATCTCATTTATAGTACATACATAGACATCTCATTCAAAGGTGTTGGCTGTTTGCTTCACCAAGATTGTATCCCTCTATCTGTAATTCATCTCGCGCACATGTAACTACTCGACTTTCAAGCTAGGGGCAGCTTATCCTTGGAAAATTGACATTTACAAACTCAAGGTCAAGAACGCCATTGACCTTTAAAAAGCTCCATTATCGTTCCGCCCATGATCCATTCCAACTCCTCAGATGACAACGATGCTTGATGGGCTATGAGGGATGCTGCTTGTTTAGCTTCTTTGTAACCACATTCAGGCACGACAAATGGGAAATCGCTGCATAGATAACGCAGAAATTGAGCAGAGTTATCAGAAGAGTAACAAAGGTGATATAGCCGAAGTTAACTAAGTGACAGCAATTCCTCAAACACATGACAAGAAGCTCCAGAGCAGAGGGAGCTTACCTTCCCCACATGACCCGATTCGCGCCAAAGCTGGAGACGAGTTGAGACAGCATGGAAGTTAGGTCCATGAACGGGAATTTCTCACGAGAGACTGAACAGGGCGCTGAATTTCACATACACTTGCCCGATATGAAACCCATGATGATCAGATACCCATTGGCGCAAGAGGGGTCAAACTATAGTAAAACATTGCAGAGAACATGATTTTACTATTTCTTTTCATCCTATTTCTCCGTCCTGACCTATATATAAATAACGTGGATCCGAACAAGTTTACTCGCATAATTTCAGATGATCAATGTATCAAGTATATGAAATTTTACCTGAGGGAATCTGGCGAGCTTCAAAAGATTAGAGAATGCAAGAGTTTCTTCGGCAGTTCTGCAACAATAAAATCACGCATACAAGATGAGTGACATAGCTCTTGATAAATCACGAGGCTGCTAGTAGTGAAGTTGAGGAAGAGACAAATTACGTCGGTGGTTTGCAGAAAGCCAAATGATCAAGCAACAGTGGTTGAAGGATAGTTTGAGCATAATTCCTCCATTTCTTTAATGTGTAGATTCAGACCCTGAAATTGAAGTCATCACTTTTGGATCATCAAGAATCAAATTTTTTGGGATCACTCGTGTGACAGGAAAGTTCATGCGCCAGAACAAAGTTGCGTCTAACATATCTAATGTGATGCTTGGTAGACAACACGAACCTTCATACCCATAAAGCCTACTGGTACTCCAAGTTCTCCTGCCTTTGAGAACATTGCCTTCCCAATGTCGTCCGTCATCTACGAGGATACATATCACAATCATAACTAATTTACAATGACTCGGCTGCTGGGTACAGAAGCCGTAATCCGAATTCTTTTGTGAAAAATCTCATCTTTTTTAGAGAAATGAACTTAACATGTTCTGCACATTGTACAAAAAGGAATAATGGGCTTATAAAGAGCTTAAATGATACACCATCATATACATGAAAAATGGAGCGAATAATGACTGAACAGTGCTGAGAGATAAAAATTTTGCTTGAAGACATGGACGATACTGTAAAGAAATGATATTTGAAGTCAGTAATCCCGAAAGGTAGTGACCTGTTCATTTGGTGGCCACAAATATGGATTGAAGCGAACAGCATGGTATCCATCCTGTGAACAAGTCATTTGCACAAACATGATTGTTCAGGATCACAAGGTATCTGAGGGCAACAGAAGAGATCTTCTCACGTTCAAAATTAGATCTTCAAGCTGTTTAATACCATTTCCATCTTCTGCTGGATTGGCAAGACAGCATCCGACAAACTTGGCTGGGTACCTCTTCAAAACGCTGTCTTTGGCAGCAGATTATAGACAAAAAAATCTCTATACTAATAGACTCAAATAACTTGAAAACGCAAGAAACACGCTCTCGAAAAATTTTCAATATGAAACAGGTTAGTCGACCTAGTCTACGAATCTATTCTAACTATAAAGAAATTCCGAGAGTTTTAAGCGGAATGGGTACATATCTATTTCTGTATAGGTGACACCAACTCTATTAAAAAGGATCTTAGGGTGGCAGATAGTTTTAGAAGACTGTCACATGATCAAAGCCATCTTTTCGAAGCGAAGGTGAAACTCCCTTCTTTCTCTCTTCCAACCTCTGAAACGAAAGATCTAATGCTTCCGAACCTACACTAACCATCTCGCCGCTTTCTCATATTCTATTAAGAACTTTCTTTCCCTGCTTCACAAATAAAAGGGCTTTCTCACTGGATGAGTTTCTCTTTCTACCACTACCTGGAGCTAACTGGCTTAAAAATGCTGAAACAACATTCGTTGCTAAGCTTCTTGATTAAAAATTTATATAGCGTCTTCAAACATTCTTTAGAACATTAACCCAGCAAACATCAAGAAAAGATCGTATGGAATAAACTTTGCACTTGGTTTAGCGTATCCCAATACTTACTACTCTGCAGAACAAGCCAAGACTCAAATCAAAGAAAAATAATTGAGGATTTAACTAACTGTGGTAGTTATTGTTTCATCTTCGTATGATCTAAACTATTTTTGCCCCGTCTCATTTTCCAAGCATCAGAATGCAAACTGTCCTTTACTCCTTCAGCACGTCCTCCATGTTTACTCCATCTTCGCTACAGTTTCTACAGATTCTATAAAACTGGAGCAATAATCGACCAAGCAGTTCTTCCGAACTTGTTACTAGCGAATGATCAAACTTGTGGTTTATAGGTTGTACGATGAGGGCTCCATCCACGCCAGCTTCTTCCATGCACTATGAAAATAAATGTTAATGAGAAGAAGAAAGCAATGCAAGGATAATAGAACATGATAGCTCTGTTATTCGAGTATTACGAGTAGTGTTAACTCTAAGAAAAACTTATAAACCAGCCTGTGTTCAAGCCGATGAAACTAGATCCAAAGCATCTCGCATTTAATCTAAACCTCAGTTTATTACACCATATAGCAATTCAATGCCAACACCGGAAATGAGAATACCACTTCAACTCACCAAATTTTTCGCTTGACGAAGTGGAAAGAAGCTACATTGTCTTGAACAGAGCTAGAGAGTGAACAATAAACAAAAAGAAAAAAAGAAAAAAAGAAGCAGTTCATTCAACGCCCGCATCCCCGTCCACAACTCGAATCAAGTGGCACTCAAAATCTATCACTAACAAATTTGGCTTCAAACCCCTTAATAACAACGGCCAACACCTCAATCATATTATCCCAAAATTACATAGAAAGTACTAAATGATGCACAACCCAAATTATTAAACTCTCCTTGGATGGGAACATTTGGTCCAAATTTGTGCTCACAATCAAAAGGGAAAGATAAAAACATGTGCCTGAAGCAAGAACTCAACATGGCCAGGCAAGGTGGGTTCTTGTCCTGGAAAATAAGGGTACTTATCTGCAGCCTTTCACAATAACAAACCTCACAAAAAAACAACAAAGAATATCAAAACCTATAATTCAAGAATCAAACACATAAACAAATCAAACCCACAAGAAAATATCACAAACCCAGTAAGAAAATCAACCCTGAAGAGGAAAAATTCAACTTTCAAGATCAAAATTTGATTGCCTCTTGAGGGGATGCCCAAACATGAAGGTGAGAATCAATGATTTTGGTGGTGGAATTTGAGACCCCAGTTGACATCTTTGAAGCAAAATGCCTGAAATGAGACGGAATTGGCTTTGGATTTGGTATTTCAATGGTTTTGAGATTTGAGTGGAATGAATGAAATGAATGAAGTGAGGTTGAGGAACGAGAACCCAATAGTCTGATTAGGCTCACTGTCATGGTGAGAGTTTTGGTTCTCTTGCTGTTGAAATATGTGGGAGTGGATAATTCTCCACAAGGACCCGAAAAAAAAAAAAAGAAAAAAGAATGACTTATTTTTTTCAATGAAAATTATATATTTATTTTATTTAGATATTTTTTAAAAATTATAATATTTTTTAATTTAATAAGGAATAATATCAAATTAGTTTCAGTATATTTATAAACTCTTCTTATAACTATTATAATTAATTGTATTTTTAATATTATTGAATATAAATTCAATATATACATAAATTCTTAATTCGGATCAAAACGTTATAATTTTTACGGGATAGAGAAAAAAATTTTACGAGAAAGTATGTATGTAGTTTCTTATAAGTTTAAATAACCGTAGTTTATCCTTTCAAAAAAAAAAAACCATAATTTATTTATGTATATTATCTAAGTCTGATTTGGTGTGAATATTTTTTTGAACTCTCCCCTAAACAGTAGGGGTAACCAGAAGTACGTGTATCATGAGTTTGATTCGTTTTAGCTTGCATGTTGTGTACAAATTTGGAGAAAAAAAAAGAGAGGAAGACTTGATATTTTCAAGATAACAATTGTTATTGTAAAGATTTTTGTAAAACAAAGATTTTTTGTCTTGAAAATTTTATGAAAGAATTATCTTGACAATATAAAATGTTATCTTGAAAATAACAATTTTCAAAAAAAAATTGTAAACAAATATTTTTGTAGATTCTACTCATTTCATTGAGACTCATTTCGGTGAACATTTACTGTTCTCTGGAGTTAATGAAAACCTATCAATCGAACTTCTTTGCTAGTACTTGAATTTTGATAGCCAAAGTCTTTGTATCGAACCCATGAAAGTAAAAGATCTTGGATGGCACATAAAAACCCATATTTCAACACAATGGAATCAAAGAACTTGATCTTATTTATTCCTTCTGTGCATGTATCATCCAACATCAGCTTACCCACGAGACAAAACATTGATGATCAACTTCTTCATTTCTCAACCTACGTCTACCTATCAGCCTCTCTTTTCAAAATCTGCTAATAAAACATAAGAACATTTTATAGCTCTAAGAACCTATAGGGGATGGGGCATCCTAATTTCCAGTGCCGGGAATGGGGCAGCAAGAGCGAGGCGACACTTTCTTTATTACTGCAAACCAAGGTCGCCCCATCTGACCTTGTATCGTGCTGCAAGGTAGTGAGCCCCGACAGGGCCTCTACTTCCGTAAGGATAATAATCAGGAATGATTTTCTTCTCTTCAATCTCTTTTAGGAGAGGTGTGAATAGAGCCCATGCGGCATCTAGCTCATCGCTTCGGATAAACAACCGTCTCTCTCCCTCTATCGTGTCGAGTAGGAGCCTCTCGTATGCATCAGGGATCTCCTTTGAGTACCTGCACCATTTTGGCCAAAAGTACAGATTCAGCGAATAAGGAAACGAACCAAGCAAAAGACGACTTCCTTGAACTACAGAAAACCAAACATGATGATGCCAAAGGAGAAATTATGCCTACATTCGGGTGATGTTAGATTAGGGTATGGAGCTTAACTTACCTTGCAGCATAATGAAGATTAAGAGTACAACGATCCAATCTCATGCCCAACCCCGGGACCTTGTTATTGATCTTCAGATAAATAGCTTCATCAGGCTGTATCGTAATTACGAGCTCATTCGTTGCTTGATCAAGATCTATCCCAAAATTTTTGTTGTATATATTACCAGGCACATGCCTAAATTGCACTCTTATTTCAGCCCTGCAATGAAAAAAAGATGAAACGTATCTCACCCTTCCCATGCTTGTCATAAGAATAAAACTAATTTTACGGAACACTTTTCAGATACTAGGAGTTAAAAAAGAAAATAAGGATTTCCCGCATATGTAGTTCTGGATACATGGACAAGCCCACATATCTTGCATTCTCGTGCTTGTGAAGAAAATCTGAGACACGATCAATTCAAAGCACTATCATATCTACTAAGATCTGAACCATTAATCAATGACTACTGATCACCAAGATGATAGTTGAACCTTCAAACCAACTAAGCCACCAAGGTCATTCTCTCTCGGGATTACTTTACCTCCTTGTGTGCAATGCTTTCCCTGCTTTCATAAGGAAAGGGACACCATCCCATCTTGCATTGTCGATAAAGAGAGCCGCTGCAGCAAACGTGGGAGTTAAACTGTTCTTTGGTACGGTTTTGTCATCTGTGTAACCAGGATAGTTAACCCCTCCTCTGCTATGGCTCTTGTATTGCCCTATTACCACATCTTCAAGTCGCAATGGCCGCATGGACCGAAGTACTTTAACCTTCAGGTGAACAAAGGAGAGGCATTAAAATTTAGGAAGAATCAACTACCACTAATACAAGGCCAACTACAAGATATGGACGGAAAATCACCTTTTCATTTCTAATGTCTTCCCCATCGCAGCTGACGGGAGTTTCCATGGCAAAGATAGCTAGAATTTGCAGCAAATGGTTCTGCATTATATCCCTTATTATGCCAAAATGATCAAAGTACCTGAAGAAAATCCATCCAATGGAAGAAACCTTCGAATAAGTTCGAGTTCAGCTAAGACTTGACTTACTAATGAATAGACTACTTCCTCAATCCATATCAAACAAAGGTGAAGGAGTGCAGACCAAGATTACTTGAAAGAGAAAGAACAATTTATCATACAAACAAGACAAATTTCAAGAGAAACATACCCTCCACGCCCCTCAGTGCCAAAATCCTCAGAAAATATCAGCTGTACATTTCTTATATACTTCCTTGACCACATTGGTTCAAAAACAAGGTTGGAGAAGCGGAGAACAGATAAGTTCTCCACTAATTCTTTTCCGAGATAGTGATCTATCCTGTAAGCAAAAATAGCTTCACATAAGCATGAAAACCATATTTTCAAAACCAGTGGAAATGAGCATTAACTAAAAAATCTCCACCTAAATATTTGATCTTCTTTTAAGTAGTGCTTCAGGCTTTTGGTCAAAAGAGCAGAAGATTCCGAGTCTCTACCGAATGGTTTCTCGACAATGACCCTAGTCCAACCGTTAACCGAGGAAGCTGACAAGCTCGCACATTTCACGGCATCTATGAATACATTGGGTGGGATTGATAAGTAGAAAAGACGATTAGCAATCTTCCCTGCCTACAAAATGGTATTGCAACTATTAATAAGAGAAGTTCATCAAGGAGCAATAAGAAACATACATATCGACTAGCTCTCTTCAACAACCAACAGCCATTCTAGGTATTAGTCAACATTCATACTGGGAGCAACGATGGTACACTCAAAAAAACCACACATGATTTTTTCTCACTTCTCCAAGACATTGGAACCTAAGAAGATCCAAGGACCACTAAATAGATAACAACCAAATTACACTATCTAAATATAAATGCCGTGTTGCATCAAATTGAGAAGTATTGTTCAGCTGTCTACTGACCTACCCCATTAGTATCCTTGTTCATAATTTGTGATATATGGATAGGAAAATAGCATCATCATTGAGGCTAAGTCAGAAGTTATACCTCCTGGCTTCTAAGCTCCTCATCGAGTTCCTTGAAGTTCTCCAAGGAATCATACTGACCGGAGTGATAAAAGCATCTGTCAAGGAATTGCTCCATCTTCTCCATGCAGTTCTCACTGAAATTCACCCGATAAAAAAATGGTGATCATTCAAATATTTAAAAAAAAATCAAAGCAAAGCAAAAGAGACAGATAGACAGATAGACAGCCAGAGATCGCTTGGTACCGCTTATCAATTCTGCAACTAAGAGACTTGCTGATCATTTGTCTAAGCTCAGCATCGGTCATCTTACTACAAGCATAGCCATAAATCGTAAAGTGCTGCAGAACGAAAATTTTCGATCAATTTAAGGCATCTTATAGAACAAAAACACTCTGAAACAAAAGTTGGGATAAATTTCTCATTGGCAAGGTATGATACTAAGGCTCGGTCAGATCAGCTTTCCATACATGCATAATCCAACAATAACATACAGACCTTGGGCAAGCATTCTTCGTAGAATAGTGCGAAAAGAGCTGGGAATATCTTCTTCTTGGCGAGATCGCCAGATGCCCCAAGCACAGTGATGCTGACAGTGGAGTCATCCTCCCTTGAATCAAACCCAAACCCCTCGATCATCTCCTGGGAAGATGCAGGCAACAGCATTGCATTGTTCAACGCTTCGATGGCAGGTTCCCTTTCGACATGATTAAGTTCTGCAGCAACAGGGCCTGCAATTGTAAAATCATAACACCCATTGCGCTACTCGCTAGATAGTATATACTGAAAACCCAATAGCCTAGCTACTCGAACAATGTAAATACCATAGTCCACATAGATATTTGTTATAGCATGATTTGAGTATTAAAACGATCATGCGACCATCCCCATCACAAGTCCAAGCTTATTATGTAGAGGTTTTATATGGTATTGATTTGGATAATCATCGCGTTCAGAAAGATCATACACACTCGAGTTCTCGACACCAATTCATCAGGGAACAAAACCGAACGCAAACATCCAACGAAATCTAGATTTTATTTTATTTTTTTTATTTTTTGGAGACCGAAATCTCAAAATTAGAGTTCAAAATCGTACCATCCTGCAACGATCGGACCACGTCGGAATCGGCACCATCAACCACCAATGGTGCCCGCAGTGGCGTCTTCGAGGCTAGAACTTTTGGCGAAGCCCGGCGAGAAATCAATGAAACACTACCGGACAAATTCTGCCGCCCCGGCTGCTGCCGCCATTGTCGGCGGCACGGCGTCGTTGAAGGGTACGATGAGGAGGAGGCAGTAGACGAGCGGGGATTGAAGGCGGCGCAGCGCGTCGAGGAAGAATGCGAGAGAGCGGCAGCGGCGGCCATGGCTGGTGCGGTGAGTGGTGTGCTTTGGGGTTTAGTGGACGGTTAAAATTTATAGCTTTGGAAACATCGATGAGGGTGGGGTGGGGTGAGTTGAGATTTGAGGGGCCCTTTGGAATTCTCGAAGGGATGGTTTATCTCCTTGATCACGTCGAAAGCCGCGTTTCCGTCACCTCCGATGACGAGGCTGATTTGTATTTTATTTGTCAATAGAAATTTTGATTTGTGTTAATCGATTTGTTAATATTTTATTTGATATCTTAAATTTAATGAAATTGTGAATAGGTTTATAATGTTCAGGATCTAATCTATGATATGTTTGTGTTTATGTGGTGTTGGAGTTGGATGTTGTTTTGGAGATCACCGGCTCAACCGAATAGTTTTGGATTTCTAGGGAAAAAAGGGGGTTAGGGTATCAATAGACTTGAGATATCCTTTTTCACAAAAAAAAAAAAAAAAAAAAAAAAAAAAAAAAAGACTTGGGATATCGAAAAGGTAAAGAGGAAGAAGATATGATGTTTCTCAACATGGACACTGCGTTGACATCAAGATAGTTGCTCTACATAGAGGAACCAAGAATTAAAGCGAAACTTCTTGTTTTAAACATGCTAGAAAGTAATTGTCTATATACGGACTCGTTGAAGAATTGTAAGACGGAAAGTTTTTAGAGCAATGATAACGATCGAAAACAGAAAACCGACTATAGCAATCGAAAACAGAAAACCGAGGACAATGTTTAGAAATAGAAGATTGAGGATAGTGATCAGAAACATAAGATCGATGATAGTGATAAAAAATTAAAAACCGATGACAATGATCAGGAACAGAAGACCACTGACAATTTATTTTCGTTTTAACTATGCCCTTTTTTTAATGGAAACCAATACATCAAAGTAAGACTTGATCCATAAAAATGTACATTTGTACTCCCTGGTTGCTCTACATGAACACACCTGTGCCCACATTTCAAGATTGACTACTCAATACTAATACTGGGAACGAGTGAGTTGTGGCATCGTCCCATTTTATTGATCATAGTTGGCACTTTACGTTATGGTACAAGCAAGTGCATTTTCATCACTGAACATCTCAGAAGCACGTATGAGGTCTGCATATTCCGCAGGTGAATAGAATAGCCCTTGAGCTTCTGATATAGCATAATTATCGTCAGCGGTGCTTTGTCTGCTCGGTTCTTGGTTCTGACTCTGCGGCTTCACGATCTCCGCTAGCTTCCCCATCTTCTTGTCTATGTACTTGACAAGCTTTTCTGCGTCAATGTTTCCTTTCACGGTTATATGTGAATTCGTCATGTCTATTTCCACCGTTTTTACTCCTGAAATAACATAAGGAAATGTCTAAAGCTCAATACAATTTTCAGGAAAAAATTCAAAGAGCAAAGTATGATCATTTTCAGGGACACTGACTGCGCCATAACTAAATAAGAAAAAACATACCTTCCATCTTGTGTATGCTCTTCTTGATGTCCTTGCCGCAATTTTCACAGTGAATGTAAATCTTGACCACCACAGTAACTTCTCTAGGCTGGTTCAATGCACAGAAATGGCGAAGCATATCAGGGAAGATAATTGATAATGTTTACGAGTGAATTGTAACGTGCAAAAAGAAAGACGCAAAGCAAACTTATAGTGTAAGGCAAATGCTTACCTGATTATTATTATTATTTGCAGGAGCAGCAGCAATAGTACTACTATTAACCAGTTTCGGAGAAATAAGGATGACTTGTTTACTATTGCATTCTCTCTTCACCCTTGCAGCGACCTTCTTTGGATCGGCGTTTTTCCCCTTCACTGTAACCTTGTGCTCCTTGGAATCTGCCTTCACATCTTCCACTCCTGAAATTCACCAATATGATCATAACTCGGATACAACGGATGCTGATTCGAGTACAAAAAAAGTGTATCATACTATTTGCTACATAATGATTGTAGCATGTCTAATGTTTACCATCAAAGTGAATCAAGCATGCGACTATTTTCTTAGCACATTCTTCACAGTGCAAATAGACACCAAGCACAATATCTCCATTGTTTGAGCCTTGCTGATTGCTCTGGTTCCCTCCATTCACTCCATTGCCTTGTGAGCCTTGGCCAGAATCTGCGTTTGCTCTTCGCCGGTTTCTCTAAAATGTGTAAGACAAACAGAAACACTTCGTTATTATATTTGATATGTCGATTTACACATGAACAAAGAGTATACTAGAGGGGGATAAGGATAGCTATATCTTGTACCCTTCTCCTTCCGGGCATTTCTCTCAGTGGACCATAGCCAAGAGCGAAGTGATAGTTCGAAAGTTGACGTGATGAAGGAACATGATCAGTTATCTATATACATGACAAGCTCATCAATTCAATGTGATATTCATGGCTTACTGGTTTTAGCAAGGAGGAATATGGTAGTGAAGTCATGGATGGAAAAACATTGAAACCTGATAGTGTTACGGATACCTGAAATGGATGATTGTTTGCGATTATTTGCTTAATTTGAAGTGCAGAATCAACTGTTTTGGTAAATTTTATATGTTAGTATGATTCTCAAACGTCACAAAAAACCAATGATCATGCTCATTGAAAGCATGAAAAGAGAGTGAATAACTGTAATTCTCCAGCTATAACATAACAAAACAGGAAAAATTTACTACAAGAATGAAGGCACTCTGCAGTCCTGCTAAATTGCTGATTTAGAACAGCTACAGCTGTACTGAGCATATGCAGTTTGATGTCAGCGGTGCCTAGGCTATGTCCCGAGGATCCCAGTCTTCCAGCTTGCGCACACTCGTCCGGGATCCGAATTACATAATTATTCTATCACGATTATCCGTCATCTCTAACTTTATTATCTTAACAAGACAGTCCATAATCACAGATAATCACACACATTGAAAATTGTTACAGAAGATACATTCATAGCGATTTGTTAGGATGAAGAAATAAAGCGTGATCTTATACCATAAATACGAGCTTTTGATGAAATGATTGCAGCATATAAACTTGATGTCCTGATCAGGATTCAGGATATGGGTATTGTTTTGTTTCCATCACTCGGGAAAAAGGTTGCAGAGATGGTGGGCCGTGTGATTACTGGGCCACACTATGTTGATGGACGGTTCAAGTGAACAGTTTTGGCTCCTTTATAATCATTTGGCCCACAAAGCCCAGAAGCCTTTAATGCGGGCCGTTGCATGGAAAAGGGCCCACATGTTTTCTATATGATTCAATATCAGTACTTTGATACACATTCTTTTTCAAATAAATTACGATGATATATATTTTGATATGTTTTATTTTTATTTTAATGATATTAGAAAAATTTTAAATTGGTTCAGAATTAAAGATTACAACTTAATCTATCATTAGTGTCTCACAATAATTTTATAAAAAAAAACGTTTTATCGTATTAAATGATAAATGATAAATGATCTCATTGTGAGGTCAGGATTTGACACCTGAACTAACCTGTACAAATAGGAAGGCAAACGAAAGAAAGCTTGCAAGCCTGATAGGGGAAGAAAAAACCAGTGGCAATACTCTCAACACAGGACTTTCAGGACTTGGGAAAAAAGTTTGAAAACGTCGTCAATGAGTTCAGCTTGACAATTAAACAAATCAAGCATCATTGACTTAATGGAAAGACTTCTAACACCGTAATCACTATCCCAAATTAATGTGTAACTATAATTATTCTACCATTAGTTTAGGAACATATATTCTAAAATTAAGGTTTACCTGACTTGGTCTCACAGTGCAGACAAAGAACTTTGCACAAAAAATTGGCATCGACCAAAATCATCCGTGTACGACCAAGTCATTTCAACCCCTCCAAACACAGTCTACTATATTCACCGGGTCATAAAAGAACATATGACACGGACACTTAAAATATATATTTTCATGTCTAAAGTCGTATCTGAAATTCGACTGTTTCATACTGCAGTCTAAGAATCACGGCATATGTCTCACAGCAGTATGTAGATTCACTTCATAAGGTAAGAACTTTGCTTTGTTTTTCCGGGATGTGTATCGGATACAACCAGGACACTAAGTCTGGAAAGCACGAGATTGTCGTTTACTGAAGGCAGATTTTCTTCAGAAACATGCTTTATAGAAACAAATGATAAAAAAAATCACTGATTAAACGCGTGGATCTAAAAACTGTTTATCAAAACTGTCTATCCGAAGACCAGATCAACTTAAATATCTGAAGCACTGCTTCCAATTGAAACAGGTTGGAAAACGCTACGGCATCACCAATTACTTTCTAGTATTTAAATTAGTTAGGGACATTAAACCACCAAATGGACTTATAAGTTGAAATATAAGACAGATTCATGTTGATGTGCTTAGTTGAAATGAATACCAAGTTCAAATTCCAGTTTGATGCTGACCCTAATAAAAGTAGATGAGGACATCTCTGTTTTGCACTCCTATAATCTTACCATAAAAATCAGGCTGCCCCTTGAGATCAAAGTAAAGAAAAGAAATTCACCTGTAAAAACTCCTGTCAAGTATTCAAGATTGTCCTTGACCTTTTTGTTTTTTTTCAATGCATATATATGGAGAAGTTCATGATTGTTACGAGTAACAATCCGAGACAAACGCGGAATAGCACGGAGTAACAAAACAACGATAAAAAAAATCAATAAAAAAAATTGTATCAAATTTACGTGCAAAAAATCCTTAAGAGGAAGAAAAAATCCACAGAGAACGAAAACCACTATCAAATAATGATAGAGTCCTCTGTGTGCACTCAAAAACTACAAGGAATCGCCAAACAATGATCCTCTGTCATTCTATAATCGTCGTCAACCAATTGAAACCCTAAAACAAGCTATTTATAGGGTCCACAAACAAAATAGAACAAAAACCTCTGAATCCAACTAGCGATCCTCCCGTGCCACAACCTTACACGTCTTTGCATCCCTTCTTCGTGTGGAGGGATGCGCCACCACACCATTCAGCATGAAGCAACATGAATCAATTCCAAACACCGCTTGAACTTGATCTTTGTGACTCCCTTGGTTAGCATATCCGTCGCGTTGTCCTTTGTGTGTATCTTCTACAAATCTATATCTTTAGAATCCACCCATTCTCGGATCTTGTGAAACCTCACATCAATATGTTTTGTCCGAGCATGATAAACCTGATTCTGTATATAAACCTGATAAAATTCTGAGCCATATATAGCCTTCTTTTCTATCTCAGTCAAAGTCATTTACTCTGTCTCTGTAGTATACAAAGCAACCACATCCTGCAGGACTGACCTCCAACTCACAGGACCACCACTGAAAGTAAACACATACCCGTTGGTAGACCACCACTGAAAGTAAACTCACAGGACCTCCTAGAATCCAAATCACCTGCATAATCTGAATCCACCATTCCAACTACATCACTCTTCGCATCCTGGCCATTAAACAAGATATCATAATCTGTAGTTTCAGCCAAATACCGTAGAATCCACTTCACAGGATTCCAATGCTCTCTTCCTGGATTAGCCATATAGCTGCTAACTACACCAACAGCTTGAGCAATATCTGGACGAGTACATACTATAGCATACGTGAAACACCCTATCGCATTAGCATACGGCACACGAGACATACGCTCCACCTCTTCCTCTGAATCTGGACACTGTTGAGCTGACAACTTAA
>JAOVYX010000923.1:0-13150 GCA_035668315.1 Drosera spatulata | reverse complement strand
TCGTTGCATACGCTTCGTACGTATATTTTTAATCCAATATATATTTTTAAATTCGATAAATTTTTGGGTTATTACAAGGGAAAACAGATGTGCGTGAGTTTTCCTTCAGCTGGTAGGAGGGCAACTAAGCTTCTGGAGGTGATTCATAGTCATGTATTCAGCCCTGCTCTGGTGGAATCCATTGGACAATGCAGGTACTATGTATCGTACATACATGATTATTCTTATTACTGTTGGATTTATTTTATGCATCATAAATCTGAGGTAGTCGATGAGTTTCGAGAAATCAAAATAATAATTGAAAATCAACTGGACAGGAAAATCAAGACACTACGAACAGATAATGGTAGGGAATTTTGCTGTGACAAATTTGAGCAATTCTGTGAGGTAAATGGTATCTTGAGACAAAAGACTACCCCGTATACACCATAGCAGAATGGAGTAGCTGAGAGGCTGAATCGTACACTCATGGAGAAAGTAGGTGCATGCTCAGTTAGGTGGATATGGGTCATGGGTTCTGGGTTGAAGCTGTTGCGACAGCTTGTTATTTGAAGAACCAATCACCGATGTCATCATTGAAGAATATGACTCCATATGAGGCCTTGTTCAAGAGGAAGCCAAATTTGTCCTATGTTTTCGTGTTTGGTTGTGATGCATATGTTCATGTACCAAGTGAGAAAAGGACCAAGCTTGAAGGAAAATCCAAGAACTACAGGTTCATTGGCTACAAAGATGGTGTAAAGGTTTCAAGTTATGGAAACCAGCTAGCAAGTCCATTGTCTACGATAGAGATGCGGTGTTCATTGAAACACGTAACAAGGGGATAGCACAGCAAACTGAGACTTCTAAATCAATGGAGATAGAAGTTCAACTCAATAACAGTCAAGGTGTTCGGATTAAAGGTTCAGATTCAGAATCAGCAGTTTTTGATAATGGTGACCAGAGTTATGATAAGGTAGATGGTCTGCACACTGATATAACAGAAGATGAGGCTAATTATTTTAACGAGGAGATGGAGGTTGTTCACGTTCGGATTCCAACTCCTGTGCCTAATCCTGTTGTTGTTGAGGATAAAACATCGGATCGTCGACTGTCAACAAGGCTAAAGAAGCCAGTTGTGCGATATTCTCCTGGTTCTCTGGGTGCATTTCATGCTTTGAGCGTTACTGGTAGTGAGCCAAGTAGCGTAAAGGAGGCGAGATCCATGGATAATGTAGATCAGTGGGAGCTTACCATGAATGAGGAAATGCAGAGTTTAGAGAAAAACAAGACATAGAGCCTGTATGAACTGTCTGCCGGTAGAAAGTAGTTGGATACAAGTGGATCTTCAAGCAGAAGTTAAAGGTGGATGGTTCTTTGGAGCGATACAAGGCTAGATTGGTAGCCAAAGGTTATTCACAAATCGAGGGACTCGATTATGATAAGATGTTCTCACCTGTGGTAAAACTGACATCGGTCAAGTTTATGCTCGCAATTGCTACTGCCTATGATTTGAAGATTGAGCAACAAGATGTCAAAACCACATTCCTTTATGGTGATTTGGAGGAGGAGATATACATGCGACAATCAGAGGGTTTCATGATGGAAGGGAAGGAAAATTTGGTGTGCAAGTTGAAGAAGTTCTTGTATGGACTGAAGCAAGCCCCGAGGTGTTGGGACCAGAAGTTTGACCCCTGTGTTCTTCAACTTTGATTTCTTCGCATTGCGTCAGATCATTGTTTCTACATGAAGAGGGTCGGGACTTTGTTTACTTGCTGCTATATGTAGATGATATGTTGTTGACTTAGAATAGCTTGAAGATGATGAAGTCTATGAAGAGTATGTTAGCGCAGAATTTTGAGATGAAGGATCTTGGTCCCGCGAACGGTATATTTTGGGTATGCAAATTACGCGTGATCGTTCTAACAGGAAATTATGGCTGGGTCAGAAAAATTACATCAGGGATGTGTTGAAGAAGTTTAACATGATTGACTGTAAGCCGTAGTGTTCTCTTTTGGTACTAGGGACGAAGTTGCCAACTGAGCAATCTCCGTTTAAAAGGCTACATTGATGCGGATTGAGGAGGTGACTTGGATTGCAGAAGGTCTACTAGTGGGTATATGTTCAGCTTGTTTCGGTTGGTGTTGAAGTATGTGTTCAGCTTGTTTGGTACAACGATAAACTCGATAAGTAGAAGACAAAGTGTTGTTGCTCTTTCATCAACGAAGCCAAGTATATGGCTTTGACTCACGCTAGCAAGGAAGCTGTGTGGTTACGAAGACTGGGTGGTGAGCCTAGTTTTCAGGTAGAACAACTGAAGCTAAAGTGTGAAAATTAGGGTGCTCTATTCTTGGCTAGAAACCCAGCTTACCATTGTCGTACGAAGTATATCAACATTCAATATCATTTCATCCGTGAGAAGGTCGAGAAGAAGGTGGTGCTATTAGAGAAGCTTGATACAACTGTTAATAATGCGGATTTCTTGATTAAGACAGTTAGTCATTCAAAGTTTAGTTGGTGCTTAACTGAGGTTGGTTTAAAGACGATAACTGTTGGGATGGCATCCATTTGTGTGAAGTATTCAACAAGTAGGAGATTATTGAGGTTGCCGACTCCTTCACGTTCGCGAGAGACGTGCGTTACCCGGACCCAGTACGGGGGTCCCGGGCATAGTGAAAGATTGAAGCTGTGCAGAAAGGACGAGCAGAAGGCAGAAGGAGGCCGCAATGAAAGTTACATTGTGCCCTGGTGTAGTGGTAATCCACGCCCGGACGCGGCCCGAAGCTCACAAACACTGTTTCAAGAGAAACTCCATTGCGCCCGGTGCCGTCCTGCCCATGCCCGGACGCGGTTCTCAACAGATTTTAGTTCGTCTTTTGATTTTGATATCTTGTTCAAGGCCTATAAATATTCCATGTTATTAGGTCTTTGATATATGAGAGTGTGAGATAAAAAAATAGAGTTTCCTCTGAGGTTTGAGTTGAGATCTAATATAATCTGAGACGCTCTATAATCCGATCTTCTCATAGTGGTTTACCATCACGGTTTGTGGTGGTGTGATTTGAGAGGTTTTTCTCCCGGTGCTTGGGTTTCCCTACGTTAATTTCGTGTGTTTTCGTTTTTTATTATCTCGATTTCACATCTTCAAATCTTTTATGAGATACCTGCAGAACTTCTCCTCCTCATTATCGGTGATCCCGTCGGTGTATAAACCAGCCTCTATTTCGTCGGAGTTTGTGCAAGGCAGGAAAAATGTTGGCTTTCAATTTGATGCAAGCAACAACAATCGCCGCCTTCATTCTGCCATATTCTCCTACCCGAAAAATTCATCCCCTCTTTAACCATCGATAGCTTCTTTTCATGAAATGTTGCGGTGTTCATGAATGTTGTAGATGATTATTGAGTAGGTTGGTGGTCAAAAGAGATGGTAGGTGGTCGTGGTTACCGATGAGGGGAAGGCAGGAAGCAAGGTGGTTGTTTGATCGACAGTGCAGGTGAGTGAATGAGTGGTCAAGAAACATCGAGGAAGAAGAATAATGGGTCAAATGGATTAGGTGAGGGGCATTAATGGCTTTTACTCAATTTTAGGTACCTAAATATAAATGAAATTATTATTGGGCATCGAAATGTGCATTGAAACTTTTTGGGTTCCAAAGTGTTGGTGAAACTTCCTTCAGATATTTTACTGTAATTTTTCGTTCTTTTTTGGACTTGGATTATTTTGTTCACATCGAAGGATGGCATGCTACTACTTGTTTGTGTTGACTTGAGGCAGAGAATCAACCAAAGAGAAGAAGCTTAGAGGATATTTGGTATCACTTTTAAAATTATGAAAACCAAAATCGATAACAGAAACATTAGACTAGCAATGAAAACCAAAATCACTCTAAAAAATTAAGTGATTCTTTATAAAATAAAAATAAAAAATAGTATACTAAGATGAATCAAAAATCAGAAACAGAAAATCATTTTTTCTGGATTTCTCTTTTCAACTTTCGTTTCATCAATTTGGGAATCAGAAAATAGAAAACAAAAAATAGAATAAGAAACAAACACTTCTTTTTTATCTGTCAGTGAAACGAAAACAAAAAATATGAATCAGCAAAGATACCAAACAGACCCAACAATAACTCTTTTGGGTGTTCACATGATAAGCTTTTGCTATATAAATATATTGGGATTTGCAAAGAAACAAAATGCAATAGAGAAAAAGCCATCAAGAGCTTCAAAGCATTAAATTGTTTTTAGAGAATATTAGGGACAAACACGGTATAGTGTTTGGGTATCTTCTCATCATTTATTTATATGATTATAATAACATTTAAGGATTTGTCCTCAAAATTATAGTATTGTTCTTTTGTAAGTGTAAGCTGCGAGTGTCATAAAAATAGTGAGTACAGTGATAAATTCTCTTGTAACAATATTTAAGGGGTGCCTGTGGACATAATTTCATGAGCAAAGTGAACCACGTAAATCTTCGTGTCGTGGTGTCAATCTACTTTTTATCATTTGTCTCGGATATTTTCTAACGTTACTTGTACCAAGTCCTGGAGATCGAGTCTGCCTATTCCCAATAATTCTTTCCTTGTGGGCCTGTTCCTTGTGCAACCTGGACTGACATCTCCATGGACTATATTACTGGATTATCCCTTTCACTCGGCAAGGAAGTGATATTTGTGGTGGTGGACAGGTTTAGCAAATATGCTCATTTTATAGCCCTTTCTCACCCCTACACTACAGCTTCAGTCGCCAACACCTTCCTTGATTCAGTATTTAGGCATCATGAACTCCTTAAGAGGATAGTGAGTGATTAGGGATTCAGTTTTCTTGAGCATTTTTAGAGAGAGCTATTCAAAATCCTGGGAGTACAATAACAGTATTCCTCGAGCTACCATCTTCAAACAGATGGGCAAACAGAGGTAGTGAATAGGTGTTTAAAGACATACTTGAGATGTATGACGAGTGACAAACCCAAGGGTCACTTGGCTACCTTAACAGAGTGGTGGTACAATACGACCTTCCACAGCTCATTCTAGATGATGGCATTTGAAGCCTTGTATGGCTACTCCCCATTTGTACATGTTCCTTATTTGACAAGTGACTCTAGAGTGGATGCTTTCAGCAAGGTTTTGGTCGAGAGAGAGGAGTTTATTCAGGTGTTGTGACATAATTTGCATAGGGCTCAGCAAAGGATGAAGAGCTCTGCTGATAAGAAGAGGACTGAGAGGGAATATGATCTAGGAGATTGGGTTTTTGTGAAGGTGAAGCCATACAAGCAACACTCAGTGGTTCTACATTCAGTTCAGAAGTTATCTGGTTCAATATTCAGTTCAGAAGTTATCTCCTAGGTGCTTTGGTCCATTTAAGATTGTGGAGGAGATCAGTCCTGCAGCATATTGATTCGAACTGCCTGCTGGTGCTAGGATTCATAATGTTTTTCATATATCCTTACTCAAGAGGAAGGTCGGAGAAGGAATTTCTAGTGCTGTGTTGCCACCATTTGTGACTGATGAGGTGCCGAAGTTGAAGCCCATGGATATTCTGGATTGAAATATGGTAAAGAGGGGTGTTTGGGCTGGTGTTAAAGTATTGGTCCAATGAAAGTGTTATCCTATGGAAGATGCAACCTGGGAGGATCTCAATTCCTTTAAGAAGAGGTTCTCGTTGAGCCCTATTTTGCAGTGAATAGATTGTTCTTGAAGGCAAGAAGGTTGTTAAGGGGAAGGGAGTTGATGCAATTCTTTCCTAATGCGTTTGTACTTTTTGGTTTCTTACTCTTGTAATGAATAGCACGTGCTTGACGCGTGAGCTGATAAGTTGGCATATTTGTAGCTGACCGATTAGTTGTTGGAAGTTAACGAGAAATAAAACAAACTTTCTTTTATCTCGATCCCCTTTCTCTCTTCTCTCTCTCTCACTCTTCATCTTCTTCCCCAATTGAATTCTCCATTGAAGAGCCTAGGTCGGAACTCGACCTTATCATCACGAATTTAGCTGTGTCTACCCAAACACGCAGAATTTCGCTTCATGCCTACCCAAACCCTAATCGCATTCATGTAAACTCTCGTTTTGATAGAATTTATGTTTTCTTTGTTTTGGGACGAACAAACATTGTAATTAAAAATTTGTTATAAAACTTCAATAAGTCATTGAATTACATACCTATATAATACTTCATCCATTTTAATTTAATTCCAACATATACGTATTTTATATTATTATATACGCATAAATACAAATCTCATTTATATATCAAATCATGTCTAATCGTCCCGCGACATGTGTTAAGTTGAACTACTTAACTTACATAATCATTGATCTTTCACAATAAATTTATAAAAAAAGTAATTTGATCGTCGTTGCACGCGTGTCATATCAAATGATTACGCTTAAATTAGGACGGACGGAGTAATAATTTTTTCTCACTTTATTTATTAAGGTAACAAAGCTCGTATAATTATACACAAAATAATAAAAATTACTTATGGGCAAATTAGGGGAAGGACTAAGGAGGGAAATCCTAGGAATCATGCTACATGTTACAAAATCCCTCCATCTAACTACAACTACAACATTCGTTCGCCTCTATCATAAAATTGGCTTCTTCTTTTTTTATGGCGCTATAAAGAATCTACAAGTCGATCAAAGGATGTTTTGTGTAAATTTATTGTAAAATATTAAACTCAATATAAATTATGAACTATAATTATGAATCAAAATAAAATTCATACCGTACCGTTTATCAAATAAAAAATCTAATATGAAAATATACAATGAATACTTCTCCGTTCCATATATTTTGAAATATTTATTTGGACATATAAATTTAAATTTATTTTTTTCTTTTTTATATGAAAATTATTTGTTTTTATTTTCAATTCTAATTTTCAACCAACAAGTTTTCTCTTTTTATCTATTTTAATTTTCAACCAATAAAACTTTTCGAGTATGAAAATGATAGGAACCATTCGCAACATCCAAAAAACCAAAATAATATAAAATATATAAAACAAAAACAATAACATAATTACTCGATTAACACAATGTCGTAAGTATTAGTGTATTGGACGGTGGGGATACACACATGGTAAGGGTTTTCATTTTTTGGGGTCAAACATGGTAATGGAAAATGATTACCTGATCTGCACACGAAACATAGATGTGGCCTCATCCAAGTACTTTCCAGTCCCCACTCGCACAAACAAGCCAAACTGAACTCGTGATGCAGTATCATGCGCTCCACGTATATGCTATTAAGAAATATTGATGTGGCCTCATCCAAGTACTTTCTAGTCCCACTCGCACACACAAGCCAAACTGAACTCGTGATGCAGTGTCATGCGCTCCACGTATATGCTTTTAAGAAGTGTTTTTTTCGTTTCGTATAAATTATAGATATATATGATATAAAATATTAAAAATATTATTTAGAAGTATTATTTAATCAAATTAATTATCATGAAATATTATTTTTTTTCTTAAAAATATCTCATATTATTTTTTTCAGATTCTTTTTTAGAAAGCGTATCATTTTTATGTGATTTATAAAGATTTGATTGTTTTTTATATTTTGAAAATGAATCTCGCGTTTTTGAAAGTTTACTGACATAATTATTCGAAATGACATTCAACCATTCTCTTCTTCTTCAAACATTCAATTTTTCCTCAGACGTTCTCCATTATTCATCA
The DNA here is from genome assembly GCA_035668315.1 of Drosera spatulata. NCBI lineage: Eukaryota > Viridiplantae > Streptophyta > Magnoliopsida > Caryophyllales > Droseraceae > Drosera > Drosera spatulata. The sequence continues at coordinate 5,482 of JAOVYX010000923.1, read as the reverse complement.
TATTCGATCAAAAAAACCTTTCATCATTTTAATTTTTTTCGATCAAACCACAAATGGTTCGTCATCGTCTTTATCTTTAGTTCGTTGTTGACGGCAGCGATGGTTCATCGTCGGTCGTCGTTATTGTCAATTTGTCCTCGTCTTTAATTTGTCGTCGGTTCGTCATTTGGTTATCATCGTTGACAATTCGTCCTCGACATTGGTAGTTTGTCGTTATTTGTTCGCCGTTCTCATCGTCGGTTGGTCGTGGGTTCGTCATCGACGTCGTCGTCAAATTTAAAAATAATTGATTTTGAGAAATTAAATTTTGAATTCAATATTTATATTTGAGGAAAGGATCTCCTAATTGATTACGGAATGAGAATAAAATAACAGTGGGTATTTTTTTATAATTACAATTACATAGGTATCTATTAAGAATTCTTCTTAAAATATTTTTATATTATTCGTGAGATGATCAATTATTGTTTTACATAAAATCATTGCTAAATATTAATGGTAGATTAAATTGTGTTTTTCAATCATGTGTCGTGGTCATAATTTTGTTGTTTCGTTAACACGACTACAAAATTTTACTGTTGAGTTAAAGTTGGATACTTATAGGTGTAGAACATACTAATTAACAACATTATCACTCCTCATAAAAAAAAAAAATGACAAAACAACATTACCACTCAATTCCATCACAAACTTTCATTTGATTTTGAATTTCAAATATTTTTTTCAAACTTTATGTTTCAACCAAAATCTTTTTAATTTGTGATGAGTTTTTAGGAAATTGATATTTTCAAGACAATAATTATTATTGTAAAGACTTCTATAAAATAAAGATTTTTTATCTTGAAAATTTTATGAAGAAATTACTTTGACAATATAAAATATTACCTTAAAAATAATAATCTTCATTTTTATTGTTGCTGCTAATTAACAACATCCGCTATTGTTTCAAAGATTTTTTATCTTGAAAATTTTATGAAGAAATTACTTTGACATTATAAAATATTACCTTAAGAATAATAATCTTCATTTTTATTGTTGCTCCTAATTAACAACATCAGCTACTGTTTCACAAAACCGGATACTACTTTACACAAACAAACAAATAAACAAAGAGCCCCACGTTGAGTGCAAGCCTGTGCTCTCAGTCCCTGTCCCCTCTCCCTCCACTCCTCTGTCTTTGCCCTCGCCAAAAGAGCCGACTGCGACTCAACACAACACAACACATTTATTTCACTTCCACAACTGCATTTTCCTCCTCCTTCATCGCAGGTTCATTCATTCTCTCTCTATCGAACTCATTTTCGATTCCTTTGTGTGATTTTATTTGTTCGTTTGATTGTTTGATTTGTGATTTGTGATTTGGTGTGTATGTGTGTGTGTGGGAAGAGATTTGGCAATGTCGAAGAGCGGAGCGCTGGATCTGGTGACTGGCGTCGGCGGAAAGATCGACAAGGACGGGGTTTTGTCCGCTGTCGATAAGTAAATCTCTTTGCTGTTTTTGATGTGTTGTTTTTGTGATTGAGTTGTGAATTTGGTGGTTGTATTTTGTGATTTGGTTTAGGAGTTGATTTGATTGGTGTTATTAGAGTGAGGAGATGGAGTGAGGATTGATGGTGGGGGAATTTCGAGAATGATTACTTCTGTGCAGTCGTTTGAAAACTCTTTTGAAATCTGATTTTTTTTAAAAAAGATATTTTCATGAAGTTATAGATTTGGTGTTTCTCTGGTGGTTTTGATTAGTTTAAGAGTTGATTTGATTGATCTTAGAGTGAGGTGATGGAATGGGAAGAGTGGGATTGAAAAGGCTCCTGTGTGCTACGCCTAAGAAACTCTTTTCTTGATTACTGTTTTTTCATAACCACAAGTGATTGATTTGTGATTCAAGTATTAAAAATTTAGGAATGCATGAGATTGTTTTCTTTGAGTGACTGCACGATGACTGCGGCTAGCATTTATCAACATTGTTGGCTTTGAGATGAAATTGATGGAGCGGGACACGAATTGGGCGTTCCTGAAGTTGCATTTGAAGATCCATAGTGCAAGAGGAGAATTATTCTGTGTTCTTGTTGATATTACTGTTGCCTTAGATCTCAGGTTGAAGTTAATGGGGTAGATGTGAAATATAAATCAACTGGACCAGATTAACTAGTATGAGGTCCTGCATCATAATTAAATGTTGATGCTTTATATTATAAAGATTGTGACATGTGTGATGTTTTCTTCTGATAGAAACCTTTCAATGAATGTCTTGCCAATTTGTGGTATGACAATAGTGCATGGGCCATGCTGGTTTTGGCTTTTTTCTTCAGCCAATTATACGAAAAATTGACATAGTACGATAGATTAAAATTGGGAATATTTAAAAACAAAATTGAGAGGATGAATCCTATGAAAAAAGTGTGGAATTTTAACGAATTTTTTTGTGTGAAAATGTTCGTAATATGAAGAAGTATGTACTTTTACTTGCTATGGTGGTAGAACATTAGGTTTGATCATCAGAGGATTGGGCTCTGTATTCTTATAGTTGTGTAACAAACTGAATATCTGTGAGTTTGGGTACACTTGCTGCATGTGAATTCTCTTGTCGAACCAGTGCCTGAGATGCATCTTGTACACATATCACGTGCTTGATTTTTGTGAGAAACTCCAACCCAATGTACAAGCCTAGCCGAGTATCAGTCTTAGTCTGTAGACCTAGCTGAGGCAAGTTTGTGCCTCTTATTAATACGTGCCGATGATATTATTAAGTTCAAACCTGAGCATGCGATTAAGAATACGGACAATGAATCTTTTAGTCTCATCAAAATTCGGCTACCACAGGTATTGCTCCATGAGCTTGAGTTAACTGATATTAGGCCATGTCCGCCAGGATTTCATAAAACACGATTTTTTTTATTATTTTCTTTTATCTGTCCTTTGAGCGCCTCTTTTAAGGGATTTTGCTCCATAAAATCTAGTGATTTGATTTTGAAAGTTCATTCGTGTCTTTTGATTGGCATGCATGAACAATCGAGGTGGGATGTGAACAACTATTTCTTGATGCAGATATGAGAAGTACCACATCTACTATGGGGGTGATTCAGAGGAACGGAAGTCTATGTACTCGGACATGGTAATATTCACACTCCAACAGTTCAATGATAATTTTCTACATCGTATCCTTTTCTTCTGCTTATGATAAAACGGTATTGTTTGATTTTGGCACATTCATTTTCTAGAGATTAGTGTCCTGTTCTTGTCCAGAAAAGGAGAGATTGTTCCAATGGTTTACCTAATTGTTCTTTTTTTTTTCCTTTTTTCTTTCTTATAACTTTGACCTCGTAATATGGGATGTAATATATTTATGTCTAGATGGGAGTATCCAGAATATGATAGCGACTTAAACACTGTCCCATAGCGTGCTTAACTCTTATACATTAATATTCTATATGATTTATTTCAGGTGAATAAGTACTATGACCTTGCTACAAGTTTTTATGAATATGGATGGGGAGAGTCTTTTCACTTCGCTCACAGGTAATGTTTCCTTGGTATATCTAGTAATTAATAGCATAATCTTGGCAAATTGAGAGCATCACCGAGCAAGCAGAGCTAAACTGAATGTTTAGGGTTTTTGAAACGATTTAGAAAATGGGTTTGAGGTTTTGTTGTACTTGCCAATATGGATAGCCTACCCATACATATGCTGATGTCTTATTTATCTTTCGTTTTCTCTGTGAAAAGCTCATGAATTTCCTTGTGCAGGTGGAATGGGGAATCACTTCGTGAGAGCATTAAACGCCATGAGCACTTCCTTGCTTTACAACTAGGCTTGAAGCCAGGACAAAAGGTTTGTTTTCCTTGTCTATATTTACTTTGGTGAATCACAATAATCTCTACCAATTGTAAGCGGGATGTTTTTGGCATTAGGTCCATTATCTCCCTTGGGTGTCATGATCAAGCTTATATTTTGTGCACTCTTGATAGGTTCTGGATGTGGGCTGTGGTATTGGCGGCCCCCTGAGGGAAATAGCCAGATTCAGGTAAGAAGTGTTGGGAAGCTTTTACCCTACTTTATTTGAGTGTCTTTTCTTGAACGCTTAGAATTCTCAGGTTTGTCTTCCATGTCAGTACGCTACAAATTCTTCTTAGGTTCTCTTGTGGACGTGTTCTTACTTTTGCATTAAGCATAGTTTTTTCATTTATCCTATACATGGAGCTTTTATGGTTATATGGTGGGAAAATTGTCATAGTTTCTTCTCTGTCTGTTTTCTGGTTGACATGATGTTCATGCTTTAGAAGTTCCAAGTATCTGCTAGATTGATGAATTTTTCTGGAAACGCCCCTGAAAGATTTAATTTTGTAATGCATGGCAGTTCGACTTCTGTGACGGGGTTAAATAACAATGAATATCAGATCTCAAGGGGACAGGTATGATTCCCTCTTGTTTTTCGTGTCCAGACCATGAATGTATGTGGAGCTCGCATCCAAGGGAGTTCTCTACGCATGTTATACAGCTGACAGATATGCTGCATCGATCTGGCTCCGAAAACTTTTTAAAGTCTTTTGTGCATTCGAATTGTTATTTTTTCTCTGGGACATGGGGAGTACATTTTTTTTAGACTTCTATATAATGCCCTTGCTGTGACATTTTGATTAGAAATGCAAAATATTAGTTTGAGAATTCCCCAGCCGTGCAACCATCCAAAGCTCATAATGTTAGCTGTGCTTCTCAAACTCAAACTTATTTTTCATGTCAATGCATAAAGAAAAGATGTCTTCACATTCTTATCTTGGTCAAAGAAAAGTTGTCCTTTGAAATTACATCCACGTTGTGAAGCTATTCTTTCTTGCTCATTGTGAAATACTTCCCCGTACATAAATTATCTCTCTTGTCCTACAGGTACTGAACCGTGTTGCAGGAGTAGATAAGACCTGCGATTTTGTGAAGGTCAGTAATGATATTAAGGAACCGGAAATATTATGCTGCATTGCAGGATTAGTTAGTTGCTTGCTGAAACAATACCAAGTTAGAATAGATGGCATTCTCTTTGATAACTCTCTCCATTGAACGTTATTGATCATACAGGCCGACTTCATGAAGATGCCATTTCCTGATAATACCTTTGATGCTGTGTACGCCATCGAGGCAACATGCCATGCTCCAGATGCTGTATGTCTATGATTTTCATTTTTCAAAAATTATTTATCAAGTTTCTGCTGTGCTGCTCCTGTATTTTTGACACAGGTTCTGTTCTTGTTTCAAAGGTTGGCTGCTATAGGGAAGTATACAGGGTGTTGAAGCCCGGACAATATTTTGCTGCTTATGAATGGTGCATGACCGATGCTTACGATCCAAATAACCAAGAGCAGCAGAAAATCAAGGTTTTATATTGAAAGAAATGAGTTTATTATACTTCTTTGTAGAATACTTTGTAGTCTTTTAGTAACCCTTGTTGGGTGCAGGCGGAAATTGAGCTTGGTAATGGACTCCCTGATGTCA
>JAOVYX010000922.1:0-13150 GCA_035668315.1 Drosera spatulata | reverse complement strand
CTCAAATTTTCAGGCTCAAACCTGTGTCTCAAATGCATAATAACTTTAACGATGTAACGTTCATCGTTCATAAATTTAATTTAAACGTTCATTGCATACGCTTCGTACGTATATTTTTAACCCGAAATATATTTTTAAATTCGACAAATTTTTGGGTTATTACAACATTGTATTTCCAGGATGGATGCTAATGTTCCGGTACTAGTACTGACTATACCATCATTCATTCATCCTATGCCTGGGGGGATGGAGTTGCTTCAGATACTGCACTTTGTGGAGCACCACCTCATCGCGACAGCCATTGGGGACAACCGTATGTTCCGTCACCCCGTACTTCAGGCATGCATCCTTTTGCAGGCACTTCCGGATACCAAGTGGTATTCTCGATATCGTGCCGCTTACACCCACTTACTGGTGGACAGTGAGCCCAATAGTTTTTATTATTGGGAGGGTCAGTGGCACATGACATTTCATATGTTGGCAGCTATCCTACGGAGGGATAGAGATAACTTTCCTCCACTTGCTTACACAAATACGGGGGAAGAGAGAGGGCAAGGTCAAGCCCACGCGCTTGGCATTAGATCGAGGGATTCTGAGGAGCTATACCTGATACGACCTATCGCGGGTTATGCTTTGAAGAGGAAGAGACTGCTTGATCCCGAAACGGTAACAGGGGATGACCTTATGGAGGTGTCGATCGCCCCGCCAGTGTTTCGGATAGATCCATTAGCAGCTGGGCCCTCGACAGCTCCCTCGATAGCTCTCTCGACAACACCCTTGATAGTACCCATTATAGAGGCAGACCCCATATCAGCACCAGTGATAGTGCCAGAGCCGCAGCCTATACCGATAGCTAAGGCTGAGATGGGCGCAGTGGGGGATGTAGCAGTAGAGGCAGAGCTAGAGCCAGAGGCGCAGGTCGATCCAGAGCCCGAGGCACTGAACCAGGGGCAGTTGTCGACCCCGAAGAGGAGGATCCCGAGGAGGATCCAGAGGAGGATCCCGAGGAGGATCCAGAGGAGGACCCAGAGGAGGACCCTGAGGAGGATCCAGAGGAAGAACCTGAGGAGGAACCCGTGGAGGAGGTTCCTGAGAACGACCCTGAGGAGGATCCAGAGGAAGAACCCGAGGAGGAACCCGTGGAGGAGGTTCCTGAGAACGACCCTGAGGAGGAGATTCCCGAGAACGACCCTACAGAGGAAGTTCCCGAGGAGGAGGTTCGTAATATTGAGGTTCTTGGAGAAGGGGAGGACGATGATCAGTTTGATTGGGGTTGGGACGACAATAAGGGTTGGCTTGATGCTGAACCTCCGATTAGCCGGGATGTGACTCCCGACGTTTTAGCTGAGCTCTTCGCATCTATAGAGTCGGACTCAGATTCAAATGCAGATTCAGTACCAATTCCAGCTCAGGACTTGGGCACGGATGAAGATACGAACTCCGAACCCGACTCTGCCCACGACCCCAACTCAGATTATCTTCCCGAGTTTGACACTGACTCCGACTAGGATCAGCTCCAGGGTTATTCTTAGCAAAATGAAAAATATCTATAACTGTATGTACATATTTGATGAAAGGACTGTCTAATGTTTAGGATTGAATACAGTCCTTCACACTCTTTTGGTGTAGCCTGAAAAAGGCGTCTTTTGCGAAGAATAAATAGAGTGATGATTCTGAATGGAAACTTCTTGTTTCGATATATAAATGCTGTATCCTATTAACGGTGTTGAATGACAATGGTTGTTATACAGACATATCGCAAGAAGCAGTAAACCTGTCCCAAGATGGGGCCACGAATGAGTCACTGGAGGCTGGGAGCATGTCATCTCCTGACCTGAACATACCCCTACAAAGGACAATCAATAGCAACACCGTGCAAGATCCACCAGCCCCTAGCGCTCTTGAGCAATTGGTGGGGGAACTGATCAGAGAAAGAAGGAGAGATAACCCTACCCAAGCACATGATGGTGATCACTACTCCCGTCGTATCCTGGCATATAACCCTCCCAGATTCTTCGACATGGGAGATCCTGCACTATTGGAGGATTGGATCCGTGAAATGGAGAAGCTATTTGATTTGACGCAGTGTCCTGATCTGTGGAAGATACACTGCGATGTTTACTATCTGAAGGGAGAGGCCGACGTCTGGTGGCGTACGGTGGAAGAGCGTGCCAGGGCACCAGGGTTTAATTGGTTACAGTTCACTGAGCTCGTCAGGAGTCGGTTTTATCCAGATTCCTTGAGAGATCAGAAAGAAGAGGAGTTTTGGAAGCTACTGCAGCGTGACATGACCGTCTATGAATATGCTGCAGAGTTCACCAGTTTGTTGCGTTTCTAACCGCCACATTGCCATCTGGATAGGGAAAAACAGAAACAATTCATTGAAGGACTCAACTGGAAGATTAGGGATAAGGTAACAGGTCAGAAACATGCCTGCTATCAAGACCTGTATGACTGCGCTGCCAGCAGTGAACGGTACCTCATTGCCAAGGATGAGCATTTTGGCCGTTCAAAGAGGAAGATGGAAGATCACCGATCAAGCGGCGGTCCATCGCATGGGGGTGCTAGTAACTTAAACCAACAAATGGTTCCTTACCACAACTCGCCGCCCAGAAATCGTGCTGGGGGTGGAAGGTCTGGAAATCAGCGCAGACAGTCCCAAGGTTCACGGGCAGGTTCAGGTGGACCTCAACAGTCCAAAACCGGCACTCAGGGTAGGTCTACTACCAACATCAAATGCTTTCTGTGCGGAAGAATAGGACATATGGCGAAGGACTGCCAGACCAGTCCATGCCATAATTGTGGGGAGCGCGGAGATATGACTGCACAAAAAGGAATGATAATCTGAGGAACCCCAGTCAGAGAAATGATAATTAGAGGACTGGGAATCAAAGAAATGACAATCGAGGGAACTAAACCGAGAGATCGGTTACTGTTGCACGCCCTCAGGTACAAATGAATAGGGCAGAAACAACCCAGCAACAGCCACCCAATAACCGTATTTACATGATGAATCCTCAGGAGGCTCAACAAAGTGGAGCTACCGTGACCGGTAATCTCCAACTCTTTTCAAACAATATCTATACTTTGTTTGATTCAGGTGCAATGCAATCTTTCATTTCTAAGTCATTCCTGAACAAGAATAACCTACTATCAACAAAAATACAACGGGGTATTCATATTGGGTTACCAACGGGGGAGATTGTCGTGTGCGATCACGTTATCGCCCATGCCCCTATTGTCATAGGAGGAGAGGAATGTCCAACCGATCTCATTGTCTTTGACCTTCATGACTTTGATGTCATTTTGGGAATGAATTGGTTGGAAGAGCATAAAGCGGTCATCGATTGTAAACAAAAAATAATAACGTGTAAGAGTCCTAAGGGAGGAAAGATTAGATACCACGGTCATCGATTTGGCTAATAAGGAGATAAATCTCTCTGATATTCCAATTATGCGAGACTTCCCTGATGTATTTCCGGATGAGATTCCCGGGATGCCGCTAGTCAGGGAGATTGATTTCGCCATCGATCTGGTGCCAGGTGCAGCGCCAGTATCTAAGGCTCCATATAGAATGGCGCCTGCGGAATTGAAGGAGTTAAAGAGCCAACTGGAAGAGCTTCTTCAGAAGGGATACCTCCGCCCTAGATGTTTCCTAATCTATGTCCTATCAATTTGACTTCTTTGGACTCTTTATCTATGACTCTACATGTGTCATTAGTAAAAGCCACTTCATAGTTCTTATCACACAATTGGCTAATGAAAAGTAAATTATGTTCAAGCCCTTTAACATAAGCAACATTCCACAAGATTAAGGAACCTGTACCAAGGGTTCCATAACCTTTAGTTTTACCTGCTTTTCCGCCACCGAACATCACCAAGGGACCTTCTTCTTTTCTGTAATCATGCAATTTCTCTTATTCCCTGTCATGTGCCCTGAGCAACCACTATCTAGATACCATGCTTGATCCTGTATTTCCTTCTTGTCCTCATCAGACTTGGCCATTAGACATTGGAGATTGTTTCTTCTTCATCTGAGTTTGTGTCACTCCAAGTCTTTGCAGCATAGGCTCTTGCCTTCTCCTTCTTCTTGAAGGCTCCTTTTGGGTCCTTCTTCTTCTTGTGTACAGATGACCCCTATGGCGGTCGTCTACACTGCGCAGCAAAGTGCCCTAGCTTGCCACAGTTATAGCAGACATCTCTGTCTGCTTCCTTTGTTTTGCTGCCACTTAGTTTCTTCAGATTTTTCTTCTTGAAGAGCTTTCTGAATTTTCTTCCCATGAGTGCGAGTCATGCTTTCATCGCTTCCAGACAAGGTGCTGCAACTCTCCTCATCTGCCATGGACTTCAGGATTCTCTCCTGAGCTTTGAAGGCCAGTGTCTTTTTCCTGGCTTCATCTATCTGCCTCTTCTGCTCCACCTCTAGATTGTAGGTATGCAGAACGCCATAGAGTTATGCCAATGACATTTTGGCAAGGTCTCTCGACTCTCTATTGGCGGTTGTCTTCGTCCCCCAAGCCTCCCCGAGAGATCTCATGAACTTAAGGTTTACCTCTTTGTTATCGAAGGTTTTCCCTAAAGTTTTGAGATTATTGATGAGAACATTAAACCTTTCATAGAAGCTTGTAAGGTTCTCACCTGCTCTCATCGAGACCTAGTCGTACTCCTGTATGAGGACATCCTTCTTATTTTCGTGGATTTTGTTTATCCCCTCATTTGTCAACAATAGTGCTTCCCATGCTTCCCTCGCTATGGTGGTATGGACCACGATCTCGAACATATCGTCGTCCAGAGCCTTGTATATCTGATTCTTGGCTCTTCTGTGCACCAACACCAGATCCCAATCGTTTCTCGTCCATAGAGACTTAGGCTTGTCAACTTCTCTGGTGCCATCCATTGGATCTGGCATTTTTGAAACATGAGGCCCATCTATGATAGCATTTTTGTCATACATTCTTTCGTCAATGGAATCAATATGAGCTACCATTCTAAGCTTCCAATGGTTGAATTTGTTGAAGGAGTAGGAAAGTGGCTCTCCACTATTCGGACACTTTGGTACCTTTGGAGGAGCCATGATTGAATCTTCACAAAAATAAACTGTTTGTAACTTCTTTGCAGACTAATATAAAAATGTGACCTTTTCTTTCCAACAACGGTTAAGTCTTGAAAGATAGGCTCTGATATCAATTGAAAGTCCCAGAAATAACCTAGAGGGGGGGAGGGGGTGAATAGGTTATCTCAAAAATTTTACCAGGCAGTGTAGTAGAGCTATGAGCTAGTATGCACTATCTGAGTCTGTTGTAGTATTGCAAAAGTTCTGAAGTTGAGACTTTAGCTTTAAAAGCTTGTCTCTTTGGACTTTTAAGTTCTTTACTAACGGTTCTAGGAATGAAAAATCAGTGCGCAAAGTAAATGAGACAAGATTTTATATTGGTTCAGACATCTGTTACCAACAAGTAACAGAACCTTAGTCCAGTCTTCCCTTGGTGATCAGTGTAGTCAAGCCAAGAGGAGGTTCACTAGATCTTTTTTAGGCTTACAAGATAACCCCTTTACAACAAGACCCTACTTGCTAAAGGATGAAGAACCTAGATCTTGCAGTGTGTTGAAGGCCAGTTGTCGTTCTTCACTTGCAGACTAGTGAATCTTCTTCACAAATCCTGAATCTTCGATTTAGCTCACGCACAACGAGTCTCCAAGGCTTTTTCTTCGTTTGAAAGCTTTGAAATGATGTTCAAGTTTTTCTCAAACTCGTCAACTTTATTTTCTATGCTGTGAGTCTCCTTTTATAGGTTCAGGGAACCAGAACCGATGACTGTACTATCCGATAGTGATAGTTCTGTCTTCGACTGCAGTAGACTAACTGGCTTCACCTTTTCTGATCCTGTACACATCACCTTTGCCTCAGCTTCTCATTTTTTAGCCCTTCCTTATTCCTTTCTAGCACAACTTATACTGTACCCAGCCTCATACACCAGGTCTACTGCATGCCTCTGTTGCACAGCCTCTGCTGTAGACCTATGCTGCACAGCCTCTGCTGCACCCTCGGCTGCATGAGCTTTGGTGCACAGTCTTCATATCCGGCCTTTCTGCAACTTTACTTGCATCAAGTACTGCAGCCAGTCTGCTGTAACTTAGCTCCCACTCAACAGCTTCCAGACCTCATCTACTCAGCCTACTAGTGTAGCCTCGTCTGCACCCAGCACTACACTCAGTCTTCTGCAATTCAGTTTGCATACTTGCACTGCGATATGGCTCACTTCTCTTTTGCTGCTGAAACATGCCTTGAATAACGGAATGGTCCTAGATCATGAGAACCCTGAGACACTTTTGTTGTCATATGTATCTGATCTTTGGTGTGTGATTTTGTAGCCCCCTATAGTCTGCATAGCCCTCGTGTGCATGCCTCTGCTGCCCAACCTTTGGCCCTAGTCTGCAACTACCTAGCTACCTATTAGAGTCTGAGCATCTATTACATACATAATTTCTTCTTAAGTTTTGTTCATCAATTTCTATACAGATGGAGGGATTGTACATTCCTATCAGGGTTGGATGGAGGTTTCCTGCATTGAGCACCAAAGTGTCCAACCTTACCGTAGTTGTAACAGGTGAGCTCGAGTCCTTTGGTGAGGGAGCATCTTTGCTTGGTTTTCCTTTCTTTTTGAAAATAATGAATCTTTTGCTTAGCTGGCCAACTCCTCACTGAATGCTTCTGATTGAGAGTCAGAAGACTCTTCTACAGTAGCCATTTCTGTTGCTGCATGCTTTGAGCACCTCATGTGAGCTTTAAGAGAGATGTTCTTTTGGTTCTTGTCCATTGCTTGAGCCTTTCTTTGCTCAATCTCCAGGTTGTAAGTGAGTAAGACACCATAAAGGTTAGACAGTGTAGTTTGGTCCATTTTCCTACACTCCCCTTATTGCAGTAATCTTATTGTCCCACTCAGGAGTGAGACATCTCAGGAACTTTAGGTTGACTTTTGAGGAGTAATATTCTCCCCTAAGTCTCTCAGAGTATTAAAAAGAATGTTAAATTCCTTAAAGAACTTTGTCAAGGTTTCCTTATCATTTATCTATATAAGCTCATATTGCTAAATATGAAGATTCGCCTTATTCTCTCTAATCTCATCTGTGCCATCATTTCTCAAGATTAAGGCATCCCATGCCTCCTTTGATGTCTTACAATATAGGACTAATTCAAGAATATCACTGTGTAGGGATTTCACAATAATCCTGAAGGCTCGTCGATCTACTTGTATATGTTCTTTGTCCTCTTCAGAAAAATCTTAGTACATGTTTAGGGAAAAGTTTTCCTTTGTCCTCTAGATCCAAGGATGGACCCATGGAAATGAATCTTTCCTCAAGAAACATCTCCCCTCAAGGATAGATCCAAGTTTTTCTCATTCTTTCATCGGCTTGGTCAAAATTAAACATCATTCTGGCCTTTCAATGATTAAATTTGTGGGCATTGAAGAGTTGGGGATGAGCATCGTAGGGGATGAAAACCTTACCGGCACCTAGCATTCTGAAAACACAGATTAGTAACTTCTTTGCAAGCTAAATACAGTAGAGTTCCTTTCCATGAGCCATTAAGCCTAGAAAGGTTAGCTCTGATACCAATTGAAAGTCTTAATATGCGTGCTGTGGAGAGTAGAGGGGGGCAAATAGTCTCTTTTTCGAAATACTTTCAAACTATCTCTTTGATCCCCTCTAAAAAATTAGATTCCTCATCAATCAGCAAGATGTTTCCGGTCTTGATCTGTGAGGTCTTCGCTCCCTTTCCTGCCATGTGTTAGTCTAAAAATCCAGAGTTAAAATTAAGATATAACGCAAAAACTTGATCGAGAAGTATGAAACAAACTAAGCAACTATAAGGATTGTCAAGAATTTGAGACTTAGAGATGTTTGCTTGTGTATGTTGAAAACTAAGGTTTGTCAGTAGAGTATGCAAGCTTGAGAGATGAGTTGAGATGAGAAGAGAGGTAAAGTATGAAAATTTTGCCAAAGTGTTGATATTTATAGGCAGTCATGACAACGGACACGCGTAAAAATCGCAACGGCTATAATTTTCTCAGAATAGAATTATAACAGTTGGAAAAGAATCTTTTACGCGTCATTAGCAGAGTTCATCAGCAAAGTGCTTCCTTGCTTTGTCGTTTTGTCTAGCGGAGTGTTTATATACAACTCTGTTATGCCTTAATATTCGCAATCTATCAATCCTAATTCTCCTCTGAAGTGAATGAATTTCTTCTCATCCAGTGGTTTCGTGAAAATATCTGCCACTTGCTTATTTGTTGAGATGAATTCCAGTGTGACGTTCTTCTTCTGAATATGATCCCTGGTGAAGTGGTACTTGATTTGTATATACTTCGTTCGTGAATAGAACACAGGATTGTTTGCTATTGCTATTGCTAAAGTGTTATCACAGTATATAGGTGTATAAGCAATGTGCATTCCATAGTCCAGAAGTTGTGATCTCATCCAGAGGTTCTAGGCCACACAACTTCCTGCTGCTACATATTCTGCTTCAGCAGTAGAGGTTGATACGGTTGTTTGTTTCTTACTGAACCAGGAGATTAGTCTATCACCCAGAAACTGGCATGAGCCACTGGTGCTTTTCCTGTCCACTGTAAACCCAGCAAAGTCAATATCTTGGATTACACAGTCCTAAGTTTGGAGTTTTCTAGAGATATCTGATGATTCTTTTTACAGCAGAGTAGTGTGATTCTTTTGGATCTGACTGAAATCTTGCACACACGCATACATAGAGAACATGATATCAGGTTTGCTTGCTATAATGTATAGGAGAGATCCTATTATACCTCTGTATAAGGTGGCACTTATGGACTTCCCTTTTTCATCCTTTTCTAACTAAACAGAGGTGCTCATGGGTGTTCTCATAGTACTGGCACTTTCTAAGACAAACTTCTTAACCATGTTGTGTACATACTTAGATTGGTTTAGAAAAATTCCTCTTGAGCTCTGCTGAACCTGCAGTCCAAGAAAATACTTGAGCTCTCCTGTAAGGCTCATCTAAAATTTTGATTTCATGAGCTAAGGAAACTCATCGCATAGTCCATTATCTGTAGAACCAAAAATGATATCGTCCACGTATATTTGCACTAGAAGAACATCCTCGTTGCTTCTCTTGAAGAATAGGGTTGTGTCTACTTTGCCTCTTATAAACCGATTTTCGTGAAGATATATTGATAAGGACTCATACCATGCTTTTGGTGCCTGCTTTAACCCCTACACGGCCTTGTGCAAATTGTAAACATGAGCTCGAAATTCATGATCTTCAAATCCAATTGGTTGTTCTACGTACACTTCTTCTTGTAACTCACCATTCAAGTAAGCACTTTTAACATCTATTTGATGAACTATAAACCTTTTGTGAGCTACATAGGCTAGGAACATTCTTATGGCCTCTAATCCAGCAATTGGTGCAAATGTCTCATCATAATTTATATCCTCTTCTTGTGAGTAACCTTTAGCGAGTAACATGGCTTTATTCCTTATTATGATATCATTTTCATCTGTCTTATTTCTGAATACCCATTTGACTCCAACAACTAGATAATCCTTGGGTTTGGGAACAAGTCTCCATACCTTATTTCTTTTGAACTCATTCAGTTCTTCTTGCATGGCTGGAATCCAGTATGGACATCTTAGGGCCTCTTCTGGTTTCTTTAGTTCAATTTTTGACACGAAGCATGCAGACGGACAATCCAGCACCATTCCTCTCCTTGTTCTCATAGGTTTCTCTATACTTCCAATGATATTTCGTGTTGGATGATTGATGTGTACTGTCGCAGGCACGTCAAATTAGAATTCATATGCACTCGCTTTCACTCTAAAAATATTAAATTAACACAGTAGTGGAAGTAAGAGCCGAACCCACAAGGACGACTGCAATATTATTTATTCTTGTTTTTCGTCACTATAAAGAACTATTATAAACATGAAACCTAAGGTTTGGGGGGGGGGGGGTTGTTTTATTGATGAAACTAATTAAATGACTAAATATAAACTAAAATAATCTAAACTTATGTGATAAAAAGATAGGGAGGTCGAATAATTACGTTCTAGCTTTTTTGGATCGATCATGGATGAATATCATATAGATTCATTATTTAGATAGGTTTAGCCGTGATACCTTTGGGCATAAAGTTTCACATTCGCTAGATTATTAATTATCAATGAGCTTGTATAATTAATCTAATCTAACTATCCCTAACATACCGATGAGCTCGTATATGCTAAAAATAAATGAATTGAATCAAAGCAAGAGAATAAACCAAACATAAACATTGATAGCAATGAGCGTAAACTATCATGTTCACATGCAATCAATCATAACGTCGTGACAATGAGCTTAAATCATGAATTGTTATTTTGCTACCAATATAATCACTTGACGCGATTAATAGCTAAGTTATGTCATCAATAGGTGATCAAGTTATTTGATTTCATAACATTTAATGGATTAAGGTCCGATGTCATGCATCAATCGCAACACAAGAAACTGGTTTTAGTGATCTATCTCATCTCATGATCCGTATTAGCTCTAATTTCATTAATCTATCCCAACTATGTAATTACTCACTCCTTATATCAATCATCACCACATACATCATCTTTTCACGCATCATCACAACCATAACTGTAGATAAACAAAGAACGAAGGATAATATAGCGTTGAAGAACAAAGATACGATGACGAATTGAAGAGATCCAAAAGCATAAAAAAGCAATAATCTAATCTAGGATTTTGATAGGACAAAGGAGGCCAAAAAGCCTTGGAAAACAGCCCTCCTGTCCCTTAAAATGAAGAAAATACACAGGTATTTATAGCAAAACCCGAAAAAAATTTTCAAAATTTGTCTAAACAAACTGAATCTTGCATGTTGACCTGTGTAATGACCATTACAGGGCACCTATAACGGTTGTTACACTGCATAGCTACTGGAATATTTGAGTTTTATGAAGTAACGGTCATTACAAGGGATGTAACGGTTGTTACAGTCCAAGAAATCCCCACAAACATCATTTTTTGCTCCGAACTCCGTCCTGATCGATGGTATACCTTATGTAGCCCTCAAACACTTCAAATGACATCATTTGCACCCTCAAAATGACCTTAAATCATCATCTTGGCTTCGTTTAACTTGTATGGATCATTCTTGCTCAAATAAGCCTCAAACGCATCGGCTTAGCTTCAAAATAGCTCCAAACGTCTTTGAACATCAACACCATCATTTAATGCATGTGAGCATCACTAGAAATCATCGAAATCAACATGAACGATCGTGAAATCATCACACTTCCTCACGATCATCTTCAAGCTTTTTTCGTCCTTTTTTCACGAATTGCCAAAAGTTGTTCTTCTCGATCAAATCTATAACGAGAATATTCAAATAGCAATATCCATGTCCAAAAACATAAACTCAACTAAAAACATGAATAAAGAACTCAAATATGACAAAACAATAGGTTTAACATAAATAAAATACGTGTGTTTACACACACTTGAATGATCATCAGTCCAGTGATGTTTTTTTTTTTATGTACTTCATTCTGATTTAGGTTGTGCAGCTCTGCCGTTCGATCTTCTAGTTCTTCTGCAAGTTGAAGCTTTACTGAGTCAGGCTGTGTTGCCACCTCTTCTGATGGTCCTAAGTCACCCATTCCTAGAGATTTCTTGTTCTCACATATGCTTGGACAATATATGATTTTTTCATAAAAAAACCATTAGCATTTCTGGGGACAAAATAGTTTTCTTCAAAAGTAGCATGTACAGTTTCCTCAAGCACATCAAAACTTTTATTTAGCACCCTATAGGCTTTAGTCTTAGTAGAGTAACCTAAAAAGATTCCTTCATTAGCTTTGGATTCAAAGTTTGCCAGATGTCTTTTGTCGTTATTGTGGATGAAACACTTACATCCAAACACGTATAAGTATGCTAAGTTTGGTATTCTACCTTTCTATAGCTCATATGGGGTCCTTTGGTGTAACTTATGTGTTAGGGATCTATTTTGTACATAGCATGCCATATTTATTGCTTCTGCCCAGTATTGTAGAGCTAGATTTGCATCTGATAGCTTGGTTCCAGCTGCTTCTATCTGTGTTATGTTCTTTCTCTCAACAATTTCATTCTGCTGTGGGTTCTAGGTAGAGAGAAGTTATGTGCAATACCATGATCATCACAGTATTAATCCATATCATACTGATCGTATTCTGTCCCATGGTCACATTTGATTGCCATAATTTCTTGACCCTCCTCATCTTGGACCTATCTAAGATACTTGGTGATGATTCCATAGGTATCCTTCTTATTGAGTAGAAAGAACACCCAAGTGTACCTAGTGTAGTCATCAAACACAACTAACGTGTATCTCTTTCTACCTATGCTCTCAGTCGACATAGGTCTAAATAGGTCAATGTGTAGGAGTTCTAAAGGTCTAGAGGTCTTGGCAGCTCCTATGCTTTTGAAGCTTGCCTTAGTTTGTTTACCCTGATGACATGGCCCACATAGCCCATCCTAGGAAAACTTGATCTCACACAAGCTTTTGACAAGATTCCTAGAGCATAGATCATTCATTGTTTCAAAGTTTAGATGAGCTAGTCTTCTGTACCACAGCAAGTTGACCTTACTTGGATCATTTGTGTAAGAACCAACGACTTCCTTTGAGGTACAACTGGAGAAGTCAACAACATACACATTGCCTCTTCTTTTTCTTACCAACTTAATCTCAACATTGTCTCTGTCCTTCACCTCACATATGTCCTTGGTGAAGGATACACAAAATCTCTTGTCATATAATTGACTTATGAACAAAAAAATTATGTTTAAGCCCCTTGACATGAGCAACATGCCTAAAGTTTAAAAAACCGATACCTAAAGTTCCATACACAAAATACTCTCTTTTGCTGACAGTAGAGTGTAAACTCTGCTATCTCATGTCTTTTCTCTGCTAAGAGAGATAGGCATTGGTAGAGTGAAAAGTGTTGTTATGTTGTCAACTAACAGTTGGTCTGTCCTTAGCAGCTAGAGTGAAAGTTACAAAAATAACCTAGAGGGGGGGGGGGGGGGTTGTATAGATTATCTCATGAATTTTAACAGGTATAACAGTAAACCTATTGGCTAGACTGT
>JAOVYX010000921.1:0-13151 GCA_035668315.1 Drosera spatulata | reverse complement strand
AAAAGGCTTGGGTTTCCCATAGGAGTCCACCTACGCAAGTTAAGGAAGACCATACGAGAACTTAAACGAATAGACGATAACATTAGACATCCCGTGTACCAAATGGAAGCTATCTTCTACTAGTTGTTGGAAGGGATCGACGAAAGCTTTTGGGAACGGGATTATCCTAAGTTGATTGTTGATGGAATGTTGAACAAGAAGGACTACCTTGTTAACGGCAAATAAGTTGTAGACTTTGACTTAGTTGTCACGAAAATTTTTAATGTTCTCGTCATGTGGTAGAGAACGAGTCTTAAGGATTGTGAAACAATATGTGTGTTTCTATTTTTACGTGAGCTTTCTGAATTCTGTAATAATATGTGTTTCCAACATCGTGTGAACTTCTTGAACTCTATAATAATGTGTGTTCTTATTTTCGCACGAACTTTATGAACTTTGTGTAACTGTTTTGTGTGAATGTTTATGATATTGATTTCATATTTGATATTTCATTTATTCGTCGTGTGCAATCAATTGTAGAGGTTATTGTTTTAGTTCAAGGATGGATGTACAATGTAGAAACTTGAACATTACTAGTTCATAGAAGTTGAAGTTAAGGTAATGACAACAAAAACAAACTGAAATGACATCTTCTTTGTGCAAATGTCTAACGTATAGGACAATGGCTCATACTGTGAACGCAACCATTCAATCCGAGGGCTCAGAAGAGTCACATCACCCCTCGGTGGCTTATGCACAAGCCCAGAACCCTACGGTGCAGGAAAGAATCAGCATCTCTTCTGCTGGGAATCAATTCCCGGTGCAGCCACCAGCTGATCCTATGGTGGTAATGATGGAGAAACAAGAGGGTATTTATGGTCTGTCATGAATGCAAATTGCATGACTGATTTTGTTGTGGTCTCAAGACTGACTGTTTTGTCTTCTTTTCATTTTGTGCTTCCCCTGAAAAGGTAGCCGGCACGTTACTTAACTCGTATAGCTCACGGCGTTGCTTTTCTTCTGTTTCTCGATTTTTATCTTTTCAGGTGCAAGACTTGAGGACAGATTTTGATTAAGCTATGATCATGTTTGTAATATTAATGCTTGGGACAACATTTCTAAGTTTCTACTGCTTTAATATGTAATAAATAAGTAAACTTGTGAATCTAGTTTGATAATGCATTAAGTGTATTTCCATTTGGATTTATTTTAAACCGAGTTAAGTTGAATTGCCTGGCTAGGGTTTGTCGGACCCTAGCGGCAGTAATGTCACGAGGGTTTTCAGAAAAGAACTTGAAAATATCTGGTACAGATTATGAGGAAATATATTCTCCAGTGATAAAATTATTTTTCGTTTTCTCATTGGCTTGGCAACCATGAAAAATCTTGAAATCAGGCTCATGGATGTTGTGACGGCATATTTATACGAATCTCTTGATAGGGGTATCTATATGAGAATCCCTGAAGTATTCAATATGCCCAAGACACAGAAATCCAATCAGTTATACTCAATTAAACTACAACGATCGTTGTGTGGTTTAAAGCAATCTGGTCGTATGTGATACAATCGACTAAGTGAGTATCTGATTAAATTGTGATATAAGAATAATGATGTATATCTATGTGTCTTTATAAAGAAATCACAATCTAGATTTGTTGTTATTGTTGTGTATGTGAATGGCCTCAATCTTATAGGTACTGCACAAGATCTCATAAATTCAGCTTCACTCCTGAATAGTGAATTTGAAATGAAAGTTCTTTGTAGGACCAAATTTTGTCTTGGTATATAAGTTGAACGCTTATCAAGTGAAATTTTTATCCATCAGTCACTATATACTGAGAAGGTTCTTTCTCGATTTTATATAGATAAAGCTCATCACTTGACATCTCCAATGATTGTTAGATCATTACACATCAAGAAAAATGAATTTCGACCTCCAGAAGAGGTAGAAGACATTTTAGGACCTGAACTTCCTTATTTAAGTGCAATTGGTGCGCTTATGTATCTTACTAATTGTACAAGGTCAGATATTGTTTTTGCGGTTAACTTGTTAGCGAGGCACAGTTTAGCTCCGACAAGAAGACACTAGAATGGAGTCAAGCATGTTATGCGATATCTTCGTGGAAGCGTTGATATGGGGCTGCTATATTCAAGAGGAGCGAAATCCACCCTGATTAGATTTGCTGATGCCGGGTACTTGTCAGATCCACACAAAGTAAGATCACAAATCGCTTATGTATTCACATTTGGAGATACTGCGCAATATCATGGAGATCAGTGAGATAGACTCTTACGGCAATATCCTCCAATCATTCTGAGCTCATTATTATGCACGAAACTAGCTGAGAATGTGTATCATTGAGATCTATGATACAACATATACAAGAGTTATGTGGGTTATCTTAAGTTTGTGAAAAACCTACAATCTTATATGAAGACAATGCAGTTTGTGTCGCACAATTCAGGCGATAAGGACAAAGCATATATCGCCAAAATTCTTCTGCTCGCATAATGTTCAAAAGGATGGGGTCATCGATGTACGATAAATCCGCTCAAGTGACAACTTGGTAGATTTATTCATAAAAGCATTATCGGGAACAACTTTTATGAAGTTCAGGCACAAAATAGGGATGAGAAGAATTAATAATCTTCTTAAACAAAATTCCAATGTTTAAGAGAATTTTGTTTGAGAGGGAGATTATACTCTTTTTTCTTCGTCCAGATTTTTATCCCACTGGGTTTTTTCTGACAAGGTTTTAACGAGATAATCTTGATAGATGATAAATACATCAAGGGAGAGTATTGTAATTAGTTAATTAAAATTACCCTTTGAAAGTGATGTATTTATACCTAAACATAGATATTTTTCTTTAGATCTCTTCTACTTTTAAGGTTATTAAATGAATTTACCTAATTAGCTATTAATTAGATCTAATCACCTTGATTATGTGAAAAAATTAGGTGTTAATTAATTATCTTGAGTCCTATAAATAGAGCTCATTTGTAAGGTGTTATGTACATATTTTCAAGAGAAGAAAACCCCTCTTTCTCCCTCTAATCTCGCTCTAAAATATTTTATTATTTTGTTAATTTCGACGATTATCTTTCGAAGAAATTAATCCGACATAAACGTTTAGTATAGTTTTTCTGCGGTTGGGAAAATGACATTCTAACTATTTAGAAGTGATAGATAACCGAGCTTATAAATACACACTCAATCTCGATATCTTCATAAGAAATTAGTACATTTCTCTTGTTCAAAAGGATCTCATGTCACGGTTGAATATTTTAAGGAGGTATATGCGTTTTGTTTTTTTTTTTCGAGGTGTGGATGTTGTTTTATATTTGTATCTTGAATAGGATGATTCTAGTGAATGATTTTAGTCTAGGGTTTGAGACACTGTTATGACATAGTATTGGAAGAAAGACGAGCAATATCGTGCAATTATAATGTCGACAAATGACAATGAAGAAAATAACTAAAATGAAATATGTTAGGATACTCGTAACGAAGTGTACAATATAATGATATTTCCTTTTATATAGTATATAAAATATTAGTCTTATTCCACTATGAAAAATACAATATATTTGGAGCATTTTACCATAAAGTAAAACCTATGTTTGGACTTCGAGTTTGTCAATGACAAATATGCTACTAACATGTTAAAGCTTTTAGCACTCTCAATTGTTCATGAAACAAGTAGCTCATGATTTACATGTCGGCTAATCGTTGCCCACAAAGATTGGAAGTTCTAACATATACTGTTCCGATTTTATATACCGTGTCTTATAGTGACGAACTACATCTGCCACAGGGTAATACGAATATTTTTGCTAAGCAAAAAGTTACCCACTTGAAAAGTCACGGATTGACAACTGACCAAGAACGCAACAAAGTTGTGATGGAGAATTTTCAAGCCGAATCACAAGAACTGCAGGTTCAGCTTTTTAAGGTTATACACCCTGTATTAATTTGTATGCTTTGGATTTGAAATCTGTATCACAACTCACAAATTACAGATAATATTCTGCTTGCTGGTGCATCTTAGTCACATGTCATTTCGTCTTGTTCCAAAAATTGTCGTGTTTATGGAAGAAGACTTAATCGAGAGTGGTCACTAATTAGTGATGATGAGCTTATTCTTCTTCATTTTGTTTGAAGTTATCTGGTAAACTACGTAAATCCATCAATCATAAAGAGTCGGCTCGTTATCTTAAATAATGTAAACTCATCTTTAATTTGGTCTTCTGAAAATTTAACAGTGACTGATCCTGTAAACATTAACTCGTTTTCAACTTTGTTTTAATACCGCTTAGTTATTGCTAATGGGATGATTAATGAGGTTTGTCTCCGAGACACCAACCCCAAAACCAGATTAAATAGAAATATTGTGTTATCATATGTTTATAATTGATTTTTTTTTTGTCATGTTTCATAATTTACTTACAACAGAAAATGGTCATAAGTCATGTTTTAAAACAGTCTAGCTAAAAAATAATCAAATTGTCGTAAAACAAAACAGTGCTATGCTATCTCCATATCGCAGTTCTGTACTATAGGTTTCCTTTTCCTTTTTTTTTTTGTTTTTTTTTGAGTGGAGGTATGTCAGGTGCACCATGCTCGTTTTTCGTATCCTTGAATTGATTAGAAAAAAAATAATTTATTATTTATACACAATCAATTATTTAATAAAAATAATTTAATTTTAACAATTAATCAAAAATAAAAGTAAGGGTTAGGGAATGTATATCACGACAAGTGTGTTTAATAATAAATAATTGGTTAAAATTAAAACAATATAAATCAATAATTAAAATTAAAATATTATTTTTTAATTTTAATTATTTATTATTAACCCTTAAAACTCAACAATCTATTTTTTATTAGAACACCTACCCAGGCTTCCTTCTCCATGAAAATAATATGGAAGGAGTATGCGAATTCCCGTAGCATAGAAACGGTCGTCCTCGTCGCTATTAAATTCAGGACCAATGAAGTCACAATCATTTTCAGACATAGCGAAAAGAGTCTGAACAGAAGAGTCCCCAAATATCCCCTCAGCATATTACTCCCCTCACACCGGAGCACCAATCCCTCACGCCGCCGCCACCACCACGCCTGGTCCCTCCACCACCCCCTTCTCCCCTATAAATCACCACCACCACCACCTCTCATGTCTCCTCACTCACTCTCCCCTTAAACCCCCCAAAAATGTCGGTCCCTTCATCATGGCCCGCAGCGCCGCTGCTCTTGGCGGCGGCGATGATGATGATGATGATGATGAGTGTGTCAGTTTGCGTGGATGCGGAGCAGCAGGGGCAGCAGCAGAAGAAGCAGTTGAGGTTTGGGACGAGCGGGGAGTTCAAGATACTTCAGGTGGCCGATATGCACTACGCCAACGGGAAATCGACCAAATGTTTGAACGTGTTTCCGTATCAGATGAAGGACTGTTCGGATTTGAATACGACCGCGTTTACGGAGAGGATGATCCAGGCCGAGAAGCCCGACCTCATCGTCTTCACTGGTACGATATTTGTATCGAATTATTTGGAATATTTGGAACTTTGGCCAGTGAGTTTCTGTTCCTTTGGATTGGGATTGATTATTTTGTGTGCGTTTGTGTGTGTGTGTTTGTTGGAGGAGTTAAATTTTAGTCGTTTGTGAATATTTGTTGCAACTGATAGAATTGAGCCAAGATGGGTTCCGTGTACTCTTTCCGTTATAGTAAGATATTGCAGGTTAGGTTTTGAAATGTGGTTTGACATATTAATACTCCTTTTGTTCCCAAATATAAGCAATAATTTGAATGAGTGAAGTGTACTGTAGCATTTTTTGGTAAGCTATACCATAGCAGTTGTGATAAGACAGAGTGAAGTGTGATGCTTCAGAGAAAGGATTATTTCGTAATTTTTGGGTGGAAAAGTTTGTCAAAAAGAATATGTTGTAATCATTTTGGGTCCGCCCAAATAAGAAAGTGTTGCTTGATAGAGGGAGTAATAACCATGCCTTGTTGGTCCGAGAGATAGGGAGCTGGACACCTTTTACGCAAGGTCTCGAGTCCAAGTCTTTGTGAAGGGCGAAATATGTGTGGGAGGGCTTTGTATCATTGTGGGTTTGTTTAGGGGTCTGTTGCCTCTTATATGGAGTAGAAGAGCGATTTTATATGGAATCATGGATTCTTTAGCATAATTTCTACTCTGGACAGTATTCGTGGATTGCAGAGTTGATAGTGTGGGAAAATGATTCATTTTTTCTTCTTTTTTTTTTTTTTTCACTTCTTCCACACACGCACACAAAGGATAAAATAAAGGGATTTCTCTATGGTCGAGTAATGAAACGGTAGTTCCAAATAAGTCTCACAGAACATCCATCTAGTTCACTAAAATAATAGCTTTTGTGCTTCCAAATAAGTCTTGATTTTTTCTGTTCTGCAAGAAGTTTTTCTTGTATTAGAACTCCCTGCTGATTTCTGACACTTACCTTCAATGCTTCAGCATATATTGCTCCAACATCAGTCTGCTGTTAGGGATGAGCATTGG
Source organism: Drosera spatulata (assembly GCA_035668315.1). Classification (NCBI taxonomy): domain Eukaryota; kingdom Viridiplantae; phylum Streptophyta; class Magnoliopsida; order Caryophyllales; family Droseraceae; genus Drosera; species Drosera spatulata. Next base: position 6,628 of record JAOVYX010000921.1, on the reverse strand, counting down.
ATTGGATAAAATTTTTGAGTTGGATTGTGATGGATTGGACCAAAATAAAATCAAAATCCATTGGATTGGATATGGATATATCCATATTTCAAATGATTTGTTGACTAGTCAAAATATCGACTAACCAACACTTATTCATTGTTAAATTCTCAATCTCGATGCCTATCGTTCCGATGATGTCGTCCATGGTTATTCTTTGCTCCGCCGGCGTTATCGATGTGCTTAGTCCTTCAATGACATCCTTCTTCATCTCCGGCAATTCTCAACCTATGATCGGGCGTTATTCTTCCCCATTTGTCGTCGCGACTTTGCTCAAAAGTCGAATCGATTGAACTACTTAATTCTTTATTTTGATAATGAAAAGCTATAATCCAAGCTCAGGTATGATCCAATTTGAACCAATTTGAACCAATTTGCTTCGAATTGGGGTTTTTTATGGAAAAAATTTGATCCAGATGATGTTGCTCATATTATCCAACAAACAAATGTTTGTCTGATTCCACGAGCTCTATTGATGTGGCGTAAAAGGAATACAATGAAACTTCTAAGTTTACATTGATTAACAATTCAACACAATTGTAATACAACAAAAACAATCCATCCAATTCAAACCAAATTTTTTTGGATTGGATTGGATTGGGTCGCTAGAATTCATGGATTTGTTTGGGTTGGATTGATTTTGGATTGGATTGAGTATGGATTTTAATCCAATCCATGAACACCCCTATCTGCTGTCAAAGTATCTGATTCTCTCTACATGATAACCGGAATGTGTCAATCCTGATGTTGCAGGTGATAACATATATGGCTATGATTCAACTGATGCGGCGAAATCTCTGGACGCTTGCTTTGGCCCAGCGGTGCAATCCAATATCCCATGGGTTGCTGTTCTTGGTAACCATGATCAAGAGGGTACGCTGTCCAGGGAAGGAGTTATGAAACATATTGTTGGCATGAAGAACACCTTATCGCTGTTGAATCCTCCAGACGTAGGTGTAATTGATGGTTTTGGAAACTACAATCTAGAAATCGCCGGAGTTCAGGGTTCTGGTTTCCAGAACAAGTCTATTTTAAATCTATATTTTCTCGATAGCGGTGATTACTCGAAGGTTCCTTCAATCCCTGGGTATGGTTGGATCAAGTCCTCCCAACAGAATTGGTATCAGCAGACTGCTAGGAAGCTGAAGGTACCTATTTTGTGTTTTTTTTTTTTTTTTTTTTTGTTGGTGGTTCTTTCTCACCAATCAGGATTTCATTTATGTTTGTTGCGACAAAAAAGTATCAAAATCTCTCTCAGTGCTTGTTCCGAAGTGGAATTTTATTTTATCGTATTAGCCTTTCTATCGCAGGGCGCATACATGGCTAAACCAGAACCTCAAAAAGGAGCTGCTCCTGGGCTCGTGTACTTCCATATCCCTTTGCCTGAATATAAGAACTTTGACAAGTCAAATTTCACTGGCGTAAAGCAGGAGGGAATCAGCTCACCTTCCATAAACTCTGGCTTTTTCACTACACTCGTTGAAACAGGAGATGCTAAAGCTGTGTTTACTGGCCATGATCATTTAAATGACTTTTGTGGCGAGCTAACAGGCATATATTTGTGCTATGCTGGTGGTTTTGGATACCATGCGTATGGAAAAGCTGGATGGTCGAGAAGGGCGAGAGTGGTCGTTGCTAGTTTGGAGAAAACACCAAAGGGTACTTGGGGGCCTGTTAAGTCGATTAAAACCTGGAAGCGGCTTGATGATAAAGACCTTACTGCTACTGACGCTCAGGTCCTCTGGGCCAAGACATCCGCAGGTAAGATGTTCTCTTCACTTTCCTTAACTTTTACTTTTAATCTGCTATGCATTTTGTGGATGCCTGACATGCTTCATATAACGCGTAAAAGACCGTCACAAGTGGGCTGTGGCCACTGTTTCTCTTGTCTAAAAACTGCTTGCACTTCGGATTTTTTGTTGATATGTACTCTGATTCTGATCTAACCCATCAATCACTATTAATTGGTTTCATGAGATGCATTGGATATTGTTGATGTTATGGTGTTAATTTCAGACTACCAGGATTGATTGGATATAAGTGGGAAACTGTCTTGGGGTTAGACTTGGACCGGATTCTCACAAGGACAGCTACTGAACGTGAAGTGTATTTCTAATATTTAAAGTTTCTAAAATGAAAAAAAGCTTTGGCTAGCTACTTTCCCTGCTAAGTGGAGTAATCTGTCTTTATAGTTCTATGGTTCGACGAAAGGACTTGATGTAGTCAAACTAGTTTTGGACTTCAATATAGCAATTAGATAAATGCTATGCTATGTAATTTGAAGTGTACTATATGGTATCAAGAAATAAAGTGTCTGAGAAGAGTACTATCCAGCTGAAGTTTGTTTTACTATCGAAATTGTACTAAGCATAATTTGTCAGGGGCAATGTTTGTCCGAACTTTAAGAAATTAAAAACGTGCTTCCTAGAATGAGACTTTGCATCAGGAAAAAAAAAAAAAAGTCGGAGCTTCTTATGTTTTAAAACTGCAATGGTTTCGGTTTCATTGAGACTTATCAACGTGGATAATGTAAACTTCATGCGTTCATGGTTATCCATGTTTTGTCTATGATGTTACAGAAGAGTTCGTTAATCATTTCCAAGAATTTTCAATATTTGCTCGGTAAGCTCGTTTCATATTGGTCTCGAGGCAATCCCTTTTTAATTTTTGTGAGATCAGGAAATCAAATGGGTCGCATGGTATTGCTCATATACTATCAAAGGACGGAATTGTAATTTTCAGATGGGACATATTTGGAGTTAAGTACTGTGATTTTAATTAGTATAGATACGAGGCACCGAACTAGCGTTGTACATTCTTTGTTTGTTATCCACCTGGAATGGACCTGAACTCTGAAGTCTTCATGATAGCGATGAAGATGCTTATATGCTATTCATGTCATTGTCGTGGAAATTCCGCGTGTATTACTGTTATCATGTGAAGCACTTGACCTTCATGATTATGAGATAATTAGACCAAATTTGTCTTATAGGTACAAGCTGGAATATTCCTTATTTGCTAGTACCAACAGTTGAAAGAGAGAATTAGTTAGGTGTCTGATACAGAGGGCATGCCTTTGAAACATATTATTTTTCCCCACCAGATATCACCAGTGTATTCTTCGGGATCCTAGTGCTTGCACTATTTGTTCTTGCAACGAGGACTCCACTTCCCTTTTGGCATCGTTGGTTAGTCTATTCCTCTCATTTTTTTTATTTAAATCATAGCATTGTATCTGTATGAGGCTTCATTGCCAAGTATCAATCCGGTCTTAGCTTTGTCGACTACATTTCGTGGTGAGATTCATATCAGATCCCATGTATCCTCTCATTTTTCATCCAAAGGAAAGGAGATAAACTGCCTTTTCTATTTAGTACAGTAGAATGCCAAAACTAAATTATGTACCTGTTCCAAAGACCTGATCATAGCAGAATCTGAGAAAGAGAAATTGGTATGCGATGCTTTTTTTGGTGGTTTTGGTGGATAATGTCATGGAAAAGGAAGGATATGCCCTTTTGTTTTGCATCCATTCATGCTAGTTCAGTGATTCAGTTCAGTCTCATTTATGTGTTCATTTTGCGCTCTCGAACAGGTGCCCGCAGGAAGAAAAATATTGATGGCACTCAATAGTTAAAGCTGTAGCTTTGATCTTGTCGCAGAACATGCTATATGGATTCAAGATTCTGCTTAGCTATACAATGCAATGAAGCCTGCTGCCTGACGGAGAAAGACACGATCACGTGATCCTGGTATATGATCCTTGGAGGTTGATGTGTTCTGGATAGTCGAACACCAGACTTTTATCAGAGATAAATGAGTATATCTTGTATCAGAGACTTTTATCATGTTTATCGATGGGCATTGAGCTCACAAGTGCGTGCAATTGTGATGGGAAATGGTGTAAGTTTTCTGTCTCTGGAGATGGGATGGTACTGGGTTATACTCATAGTTTCCTGAATGTTGCTCATGCTAAGCATGACTGAAGTGAGTAAACGTTGTATGTCGACATGGTTCGGTTTTTCCAGTAATGAGAAAAATATCATACTGTAGTTCTTTCTTGTATTGAGTTTGATGTCTTGGTGATTTCTTCAGTCTTTCGTGAACCGAGGCCAATTTCGTGACTGCCCAAGTTCGAGTTTTCACTGATCTGTTAGATGATGTGAGTTTAATTTTGGTTTTGATCGTTTCTTGGCTTCATTGTACTGTATAATTCTGCAAATGTGGTGTTATGAGTTGCCCTATATTCGTGAGTATAAATAGATAGTGGAATAAGGTTCTTACGGTCAAGAAAACTAAATGTGTATTAAGTCAATGGTAAATTGTTTCTTTCTCCAACCATGAGTTTAGACCATGAGTTTAGGGATTTGTGAGGACATTAGGAAACCGTTCATTTCGCCACATCACCCATTCATAGGGTCCACATATACATATAGATCCAAAAATAGTTTCATACGTAGGGTGTATTGAGGAAAATCATATTGAAGTTACGGGAAAAAAAAACTGACAATTATCTGTAATAGTTCAACTATGTGTCACTTTTTTTGTTTTCAATTGGTTTTAGAAATGTAGTTTTTGTTTTAACAGTTTAGAGCTGATTTCTCAAACACTTTCATATTTCATATTTGATCTTTTACAAGATTGATTGACTAGGGTCATGTTTCACCTAAATCCTCAAAGCATTATCCAATTTTATACCTTGGAGATCAACATGAAATAGATCTCCTTTTATCACAAAAATCTTAAGGATTGGTTTCTTATTTGTCCCTATTATACACACATATGACCAAGTTATTATAAATAGCAAGAGCATAACCTGAGTACATCACTCAATATCAGTACATCACTAACCACTCCTAGCAAACATACTATGGCAACCAAGCTGATCAAGCTCTCTGCTTTCCTAGTGGCATTGCTCGTGATCACGGGCACTGTTTGTAATGCGGAATCTGCAATCCGGTGCGAAGCAGTGCTGCCGTTCCTTACACCTTGCATTACGTACTTGAAAGGCGGACCTCCTGAATCGCCGCCCCATTTGTGCTGCTCCTCGTTTTATCACTTACAATTTCTTCTTAAGACTAAAGAAGATAAGATGGCAGCATGTACGTGCTTTATGAAGGCTGGGCCTGGCCTTGGTATAAAGGACGACAAGGCGAAAGCTCTTCCTAAGCTTTGCCATCTCAAGGAGAATGTTCCGATCACCCCTGGCCTCGATTGTACCAAGTAAGTCACTTTCTCCCTTGCGACAGTTATGAATTATGATCATACATATAAGGTTCAGTTCATAACAGAAGCAACTGGTGATGTTATTGTTGAATTGATCATCATATATGCAGAGTGTCGAACGATGACGAATGAAGTCTTCTGGTCGGGTGGTATTCGCAAGCAATGTCCTTAGCTGGGCTGAAATAATGAGAGCAAGAAGAAAGAAATAAATGTTTATGTTCTATGAATCGATGTATCTTGAAACCGCGAGAAATAAATTTTGTTCATCACTCTTCAACTATTTATGATCTCAGTAGTGTTCAATTTGATGACCAAAATGTGTTTCAGTTGTTGCCTCAAACTATCAAACTGTGTTTCAGCAGCGCGCATGACTATCACCACGATCAAGATAATAACATAATACGAGCAAAGACCTGATTTCAAAGCCCTTGTTCACAACAGCTGACACATATGTTTATTTAAATAACAATCAATCGTAAAAGTTCAGTATCCAACATTGTTTTCGAGCTTCAGAAAAAAAACAGAACTCAATCGCCATCCCTAAGCACCAAGCCCCCTCCTCTCTCTGGCCCTATCCCTCACGGTGCTCGTCAATGTATCACAAGTTAATCATGTCAATGTTCAAAGTAGTTTTTTTCATTTGTTAATGTTATTATGTGGCTAATAAGCGATGATCTAAACTCTGTCTTCATACCAACCTGATGTAAATTTAGCATACTGTACAATGAAGGGTACTATGTGATTAGACATCACGAGTTCAACCACATCTAGCTAGTTTAACCATATCGAGATTTCATTCAATGTTTGCATCGTGATATAGTTTATACTCTCACGAAGAAGAATCTAATGTTAAACAAAAAATGTGACCCAAGGAAAAAAGAGCCAAGAGAACACATGATCGATGCAGGTGTATGGTTCCAAACAATCACAAATCGTCACATGAAAGAGGATGGACAAGTGAGGAGACTTGTCTCAGCTCACACGATCATCATGTTGCCTACAACGATGAAAACGAGTTACATGCAGATGCAGCACCTAGCGACCATGTTGGCCACAGCGGCACTACACCAGTTAATTAAATTAGGAACCATGTTGGAGCGACTTTGAGACAGGTTTTAGGCTCTGTTTGGTTGGGAATTAAGCTGATCAAACTGATATATAGGCTCGTTATAAGCATTTAATTAACAAAACTACTTGCGGGTAATTTATAGCTTACTAAATTTTTTTAATAGCTTGTCATATTAGTAATAGTATGACCAATCATTACAAAAATCAACCAAACAGGCGAATAAGATTTTTAGTCGCTAAATGAAGAATTTTAGTCGCAAAAGCCAAAAGGCGACTAAAATGCGACTAAAAACTTTCG
>JAOVYX010000920.1:0-13151 GCA_035668315.1 Drosera spatulata | reverse complement strand
CGTCAACGGTTTTTGCTATATATTTCATATTTTTTATATTTTTCCTGGGCCGGGCTAAAGCCCGTCCGCCGGCCCGTTCGTCCGCCGGGTCGGATCAAGTCCGGACCACAGTCGGATCGGGCCGGGCCGGACATTGAGTTGTCTAAATCAATGTCCGGTCCGGCCCTTGTCCATGGACCGGGCTTCGAAAAGTCCGTCCGAGACCTAATGGGCCGGGACGAGTCCGGACAAATTTCGGACGGGCCGGGCGGGATTTTGACAACACTAGGTTCTACGCTCTGAAGTTGTACATGACAAAGGCTTTTGACCGATTTGTCATGGGCTCATGACCGATTTGACCGAGTAGAATATCATTGTTTGGAATCAATCCTTGGGCTCATGGGTTTCTCAGAGAGGTGGATCATGCTTATGATGAAATGTGTTACAACAGTGTTCGAGGTCCTTAATGGTCAACCGCTAGAACCTTTCATGCCAACAAGAGGATTACGCCAAGGGAATCCGCTTTCACCTTTTCTCTTTATGATTTGTGTGGAAGCCTTATCACATCTGCTATATAGTGCTGCATCGGCAAGGGAGCTGCATGGAGTTGCTGTGCGTCAAGGGGCATGCACCCAAGGTAGATCATTTGCTTTTTGCGGATGATAATGCACGTTTTGGTAGAGCCTAAAGGAAAGAGACAGTGGCAATCCACGATGTCCTCAATACGTATGAGCTATTTTTCATGGAAAATGATCAATCGTGAGAAGTCGACCATATGCTTTAGTCCTTGTACAGCGACAATCCACGATGTCCTCAATACCTATGAGCTATTTTTCATGGAAAATGATCAATCGTGAGAAGTCGACCATATGCTTTAGTCCTTGTACAGTGACGAATGACAGAAAAGAGTTCACTCGTCTTTTGAGGGTCAAGAAAAAACAGACCTTAGAACACCCCTGGGCATGCCGTCCATTGTGGGAGATCAAAGAAGATGATATTTTCAGGGTTCAGGGAAAGGATGCGACGAGTATTGACAGGACAGAATAATCGTCTACTTTCCTCAGCTGGGAAAGAGATCCTCATCAGAGCGATCCTGCAAGTAATCCCAACATATTTGCCAAGTTGTTTTAGAGTATCAGATATTATAGTGGAAGAGATTCATTGAAAGTACAACAAGTTCCTATGAGCAGCAAAGGGTGCACTAGAGACGATGGAAAAGACTATCCCTATCGAAAAAATCAAGGCGGTCTGAAATTCCGAAAAGTGGGTTGCTTCAATGACGCTCTGTTAGAGAAGCAGCTATGGTGCATGGTCAAATCCCCTGAGTCCTTAGCTGCTAGAATTCAACGAGCCAAATACATCACAAATTGGAATCTCTTCTCAACAACGTTAGGTCAACGTGCCTCATATATTCGAAGAAGTATGTGGTCTGTAAAAGCCTTCTTGGAAGGCGGCTTGTGCTAGAGAGTGGGTTCTAGTGGCGAAATAAGAGTAGTGAGGGATCCTTGGGTGTCGAACCTCCCTAATAAACGAATCAATGCTAGACCTCCAGAGCTCCCAGAGAGTGCGACAGTGGCACATTTTATTGATCAGGAAACGAGACATTGGAACCGAGAATATGTTCCGCAAGCAGTACTCTGAGCATCCCTGTCGAGGTCGAAGGCTGCAAGGATACTTTGATATGGTCTTTCCAGTCGGGCTTTTGAGATCCGTTTTGGGGACCTAAGAAGAGGAGTCCAATACAACATTAGAGCAATAAAGAACGAATTGGAGCAAGCTATGGTCACTCCCGACACCACCACGAGTGAAATTCTTTTTATGGCAAGCGATTTCAGAGTGCTTCGCCATTGCAGGATGGGTCGCACATATCCTAAACACAAATACTGAAAACCAGCAGCTTAGATGCTTATATTTCCCTATAACCTGTGGACAAATCGAAATCAACGCTTACATCGGGGTAGAATTGAATCTCCATACATGATAGTCGAATCGACCCTTGCCTCGATTCGAGAATACAAACATGCAATGGACAGACTTGCTTGTGATAAAACCAACCACACAAGACATAGACGAAGCACAAGTGATGTGAATCGAAGAGTAAATTTGCAAGCATCGAATCCAGGCATCCTCAATATCAACGTTGATGTGGCCGTCAATTCTCAAGGGGTTGTCTCGGTTGGAGCAAAAGCACAAGATTCGAAGGGGATTGTACGTGGATTTAGTGGGAAGAGCCATGAAGGTCTACCATCGTCGGAATTAGGAGAGACCTTGGCTTTTTGGGAAGGAATCGAGCTGGCCAGAGGAATATTGCAATTGAGAGGAGTTGTGATGGAAGGAGACTGCCAGACAATGGTTGGAAAGGAAAGGGAAGAGAACAAACTTATCAGTCACAGATGACATTATAGAAGACTGCATAATAATTTCTTTACATTTTAATGCTCTTGAGTGTCCAAGAGGGTAACAGAACCGCATATGTTTTGGCAAGTTATATCTCTAAGTGTCATGGAATTCAATCCTATACCAATAGGTTATTATAGGATGTAATTTGGATATAAATAATGAAAAATTCTATTAAATCTTTCAAGAAAAAAATATCCTATATGATCTCATTTTCTTCAAATCTCTTCGGATTTTTCAACGTATCATTACGGCAACTATGATACCTTCCATTCGACATTAGTCAGAGTGAGTGGTCCTATAATACAAATATAAAATCAAACCCAAACCCCATATACCCCCGCTACTAGGGTTTTAATTCATCCTCATTGGCTCATCTACCCAAACCCACCACCCACTTGAAATACCCAAAAACTCCCTTATCGCACTACGACCTCTCCAAAACCTCATCATCGAAACCTTCCTCCATTGAAGCTCTCCATTTTCTCCAAGCCTCCCATGTCGTCCGCTCTTCATCTCCTCTCCCACACCCTCCCAGGTAGTCTCTCACTCTTCCTCATCTCCCTTCTCATATCCCTTTCACCCCCAAATGTTTTTTTTTTTTTTTTTGTTGATAGAACCAAATGCTTAATTTTAACATACCCATCACTGTTGTTGGGTTTGTGGTTAAATGGTGAGAAGGTTAAGTTTTGGGATGTGAAATCTGTTGTTGGTTTCGTGATCTAGAGGCATTTGGGTGATTGAATTTGGGTTTTGTTGGGTGGGGTTTTGTGGGGTTGAGTGTGGTTTTGGGTGGTTGAGTGGTGCATGGAAGGTGTTCGACGAAATGCTTGTGTGTTGAGGTGGGGTTTGATGGAGATGGGAAATGGAAGGGGTGTGTGTTCGGAATTTGGCCTCGATGTTGGAGGTTTGAGGATGTAGCCATGGTTGTTGGAATCATTCGAGAGACGCTATGAGAGTCGGGGTTCGGTTTTACGGTTGTAGTTCAATGAAGTGGCAGATTGTGAAATTTGAACTCGAGATACATGCCACATAACTTGGTTAGCTGTAATATCATATTGAGAACCAAATCTATCAAATGTTAGAGCCGAGGATGGGATATCGATTATAATATTTTTTAGCATTTTGACATGAATTCAGAGTACTATGAGTTGGTTCACTTTTGTGATTCTAGTTTTATAGGGTGCACAGTGGGATCTTGATTTTGACTATCTTAAGACAATTTGTGGATCTTAAGGAAGGAGGTTGTGCCTTAGGTTTGTTTGATTCCTGATGTGATGCTTTATTGCTATCATAGGTTTGCCTAATGCCTTGTGGTGGATAGCATTATTTTGAATCCTTTGTGTCATGAGAAAATGTGTTGTGTGTATGTAGGTGATTGCAGATAATGTAATAGGTGTTGGTTTGTTGTAACTGTTGCATGGGATGTGAAGCTTGGGTAAAGCGAGCGAGTGCAGTATGCACTAATCTATATCTAAAGCTTTGATGTATACTCGTGTAAGGCATGGCTAGGGCCTAGGAGCTTTTCGTAAAGGGACAATTTTTTTTCCTTATGTTTGAACTTGTTTGATAAATTTGTTGATTTTTTTTTGGAAGAATTAACGTTAAACAAGTGGAGTTGGGAAGAAGCAAGGGTGCCCTTGGGGCAAGGCATTCTTTGCGTATGTTGCAGAAATGATTGTACTTTCTTTTGGGTCTAAAAATGCTTGGTTGTGCTTTTATGCTTAGTTGTTGTTGCTCCTTCATCCTTGCTTTGTTCATAGATTAGGAGGAATTATTCGTATTTGGAATGCTAGAAAAACAAGAATACAATATAACTTTTACTGATTAGTACATGCTGTAGAATTAACGCTTACCGTGGTTTTCTTATTGTTGCGCCATATGGAGGTCCAGTACGAGTATGATTAATGCTTTCGAACCAACTCCGTGTAGCCGAGTAACCAACTCCATGTCGCTATTGTTATACTGCAAAGTGGTTCCAGATCAAACTCGACTCTTCCTTCAATTAGTGCTTCCAACCCATAACTCACTGCATTATATAGAAAGGTGGTAGCATATGTTTTCACCACTAGCTTGGTTCGGCACCTATGATCTGTAGATGAGTTAAGGCAGTCATGTAAACAGACTTCTTATTTTCATTGTAGTGATTTCTCTCTTGAAGCATCCTGTGGCTGAAAACATTGATTGAAATGATTGTTCTACCTAGTTAAATTGAAGTTCTGCTCATGCCCTTTCTTGCCAGCATTCTTACAAACTTTCATGCATTGGGCTGTGCTTTCTTGTTTTACAGGTTATGGACCAATAGAGAAAGGATGTTTCCCGTGCTCCGTTGTATCTGGAAGAGCAGGTGCTGTTTCACCATGTGCTCCTCCAGGTGACTTCCAAGCCCTTTCCGGTGTAAGGCTCATCTCCCTGAAACGACAGTTGAGGCGAGCTTCCCTCTCGTGCAAAGCAGATCCTAATGGCCAGAGAAGGTACCCCGATAAGCAGAATAGGTATAGTTTCAATGGAAAAAGTAACCGGCAGGGCGATGAATGGGACAGCACCTCTGATCCGTTTGAAGAATCGGAGCTGTTGCCGTCAAAAAATGGTGGAGTGTGGAAAAAAGAGCCCAAGAACCAAGCCCCTGCCAGTGCTGGACCGAAAGAAAAAGAGATCATGCAGCTCTTTAGACCAATTCAGGAAAAGCTTCGTCAAAAGTCACCTGCGAGAAAAGACAAGGTATCTGAAGTGCCTGAAGGTCAAAGTGAAGAGATGAAAGGGGTTGATGCTCTCCTCCAGATAATGAAGAAGTCTGTTAATCAAGATAAAGGGAAAGCCATAAATGGTAGTGTGCAGCCTGTTGGACCTGTTCCCGGCAAGAAGGGACAGAGCCGCCCTCTTGGTCAAGACAAAAGCAAAAGCTTCTTGACCACTGACAGGACTAGCCAGGACAAGGATCTCATTACGCCAAAAGTGAGCCGACCACCATCAGCTTTTCGTCGTAGATCTCCCGTTCCTGGTGCAAAGGTTCCTGGTATAAAGGATGAACCTCTTCTGAATCAACAACCTGATCGCTTGCAGTCTGATAGAGCTCAGTCTGGAAAGAGATCAAAGGAGCTTTCTACAAAGGACTCCAAGACCGAACTAGAGCTGGATGCAGAGCATGAGATTGATTCGTATCATTCGAACCTCCAGGATTTATCTAGTGCATTGTTGGATGAGGAATTCATTGATGAAGAGGAAGACGAGGAAGAAGAGGAACCCGTGGAAGTAGAGGAATATGAGGAAGAAGAGGAATACGAGGAATACGAGGAAGAGGAAGAGGAAGAGGAAGAGGAAGAAGATGATGCGGAGGAACAAGCTCTGGAACCGGAGGTGGATCTGGATGCAATGAAGGTGCCTGAGTTGAGGGAACTTGCCAAAGCTCGCGGTCTCAAAGGTTACTCAAAGATGAAGAGATCCGATCTAATTGATTTGCTGAACGGCGAATGAACTGCGGTGTAGGGGAGAATGAAACAATAGGTAATTCCCCTGCAGCATTTTGCTGGTGGTCTAGCTCGGATTGCCTTGTTCTCCTCGGGCAGCATGAGCTTCTGGTTTTGTTTTTCTGTTAGAATTCCGTTTGTAGTTGATGCTTGCAATGGTGACTGTTTTTTGCCAACTAGGAAGAGAAGAATATCGATAGGATACTTTTGTCTCGCGTTCTATTTACATCATTTGTAATGTGATTCTACAACACTCGCCATGTCAATATCTTTTCCTGCATATTTAACTGGTGTATGGATGAATTTAACTGATGGATCCTGGAAGTTATCCGTTGTAGCCAACAGATGGGTTCAGTTCAGAGGATCATTGTGTTTGTAAGGATGGGTTTTGATTATTCAATCTCGGCATGATATTTGACTATTTTGTCCCTCGTGGAATCTCCTTAAGCCATCTCGGTGGCATACTTCTCGTACGTGAAGAACTTATGATATGGTTCTACTGGTTGAGCATGAAGTTTGCGTCTATCGTAACCGTATCTTAGAGTCGTGGATTCAATTCACAAAATTAGGGCTACACTCAAGTCCAACTAGTCATCTTTACACTAGCTGGTTTCCTCTCAGAAATTGTCTAGCCTATTGACCTGTCCTCTATTTGAGATATATGTTCCAAATTAGTTCACCTACTTGTCTTTCTGGTCCACATCAATCCCTGATGAATAACGACTGAGGTTGAAATAATTGTATCAAACTCCTGGTCAGATGGATAGAGGAAAAGTTTCTTCTTCTTCTTCTTTTATTATTTATTCATTTATTTCAAATTTTTTTTTTTTTTGAAATTGGATAGAGGAAAGAAGAAGTTGTTTAAGAGAGAGCAATAATCCTTCATCACATTTCTTTTTTCGATAGATAAATAATAAATTTGACATTGACCCAATTTTTTTCTCCTGTCATTGTATTACTCTTTCCAACACATTCGAGTTAGGACATCAACAAAACTTTTGAAATGATTATCTCTCTAGTTTTTTTTGTCTCATTGAAATCTCTCTCTTTTTCCAAAACACACTTTTCCACCACCAATTTTTTGAAAACTAGGCTTGTGTGCGAGCACAAAATCGGAGAAATTATGCTATGGAAACAACAATTGGGGCTTTAAATGTTGTTCGTCCAATGCCAATTGTTGGAAAAGGCAAGCATCCGAAGGAAGAGGCACAGGGAACATCTGAGTAAGGTAGCCATGGAAACCCTAGCGTGGAGGAACAAGGTGTGAATGAGGAGCTTGTGGCAAAATCGAAGCTTGAGGAGGTGATAAAGAAGAGGGATTATGCTTTAGTCAGTGAGTAAAGCAAAAAAACCATCTCTTTTTGAGGAATCAGAAAGATCGAGCTGGTGGGGATTAAGGAGATGCCGGAGTCTGGAGCTGAAATTGCCAAGTTTTTGAATGGTGTCTTTAAGCGAGATGCTGATGTTCTGAAGGAAGCGCATGATAAATTGGGAGAATATCTCGTGGGTTATTTCATCAATGGAAACTGTTTGTGACTTAGTATATAGCGAATTTACGCAAGCATATGTATCAATTGTAAGTAATAAGTTGAGTATAAGAGTTATCATCGTTGTACGATGACTTAACTTTAACGATCGAATTAGTGATAGTTTACCTTCGATCGAATGATCTAAGCGTGACGTTTTTGTTATGTAAAAGTTATTGTTGTAATTAAGCTGAACTATTAAAGATTAAAACACACGCAATGTAAAAGTTTGAGTTTTTATATATGTGATGAGATAGAGTTATGATTTTGTTTTCAGATTAATCTAATCACTAGGTCGTATTGTCCAATCTCTCATGAATTTTTTTGTTATAAATTGGATTCTTTAAAATGTAATCCAAACTCTCTCAAGTCCTAAATTATGTCCAACTAAACGTCACCTCTAACACTTCTCGGTGAGAGGCCGTCACGTATTAGAAAGCATGAGGTGCTTTGGTTTCCTAATATAATCTCACACATCACAGAAACGATCTCTAGATCTTGCATTCAACGTGTGGTTAAGTAGTCGAGACTTGACACGTAATTTTCCTCTCGGAGTTAAGACATGTCACAAATCATCTAACGGATGATCAAACCGCTAAAGCATTAAACACAAACCATAACCATAAAAAACAATTAAAAACTAGATAAATGACTAAATGTGACATAGATATAATCATCCAAGTGCATCATAACCCCAAATAAAAGTTTAGCTCATGATTCGATGTATAAGACAATATATCAAATACGTAGCATTCATATAAATCATTTCAATAAAAACGGTAAATAAGTGAGTAAAGAAACTTTAAACCGATTGAAAGAGGAGATCCACGCCGATCCATCCAAGAATTTTATAGTCTCTTAGTTTGCCTTTGTACCTCGCTGCCGTCTCATCTCAATCACCCAAAATCCATAGTTTTTGTGTTGTGTTTTGTGTTCTCCCCCTTTCCTCTTCCCTGATTAGGAGGCTCAAAAGTGGCATTTATAAACTCTATGACGTGAGCAATTCTTGAAATTTACGCTTGGGCTGCTTGTATAAAGTGCCCGGGGATTTTGGGTTTTAAGCTGGTTACATGTTGTTGGAAATAAGGCTTCGCGCCTGGGCAACCCACTCCCTTGCACCTAGGTGCTTTAGGCTTAAGGTTGGTTACACACAGCCAGCTCATCGAGTTCGCGTCGGGCAACTTAACAGTCTTTGTCCGGACACTTTGCTGTTTTGCCCGAGTCCCTTTTGGCTTCCATCCCTCTTGGTTTCACTTCGTCCTTTGCTCGATCACGTCTTATGTTTGACGTCTTTGGTCTATCCTTTTGCTCCTTTTTATCTGTAAATCATATTAAAGCATCAATGCTCGTAAATATAACAAAATGAAATAAAATCGATACAGATATGCATGAAAGGACGTCGAAACAATCCATAAATACGTGAGAAAATTAAGCATTGTAATTCCTTGAGTTACAACCTAGAGGGGGGGTGGACAGGTTGTTTTAAAACTTTTTCGATGTAAGACAGTAGAGTGTTTAACTAGTATGGTGTTGTTCTTGCAGACTACAAGATGTGTCTGCTGCAAAGACTTATGCTTTCAAAATTTGTCTCTTTACACTCTTCAAATTATTTCTAACAGTTTTAATATGCAAAACAATGCAAAGAAAAATACGAACACATGATTTTATACTGTTTCAGACACTCGTTATCAACTGATCAACGAGGGGTTAGTCCAGTCTTCCCTTGGTGATCAGTGTAGTCAAGGCAAGAGGTGAGTTCACTATCTTTCTTGTTTATGACTTATAAGAAAACCCCTTTACAAGCTCACAACTTGCTAAAGGCTAAGAACCTAGATCCTTGCATAAATTCTTCTTTGGACTTTGCTGCACCTTCTTGTTCATTAAAGCAGACTATTGAACCCCCTTCTTTTTGATTCTTCTTTTCAGCTCACTCGGACGATTGCACAATGATTTTTGATTTCTTTTCTTTCTAAGAATGTTGAAAATATCATGGTTCACTCCTTTTTTTCTAAGCTCCTTTGATCCTCTCTTAAAGACTGAGGGGATGAGAACCCGTGACTATACTATTTAAATTTTAACAGCCTTGTCTGTTTGCTCACAGTGACCCCATCACTTATGTTGACAGACTTGCTTCAACTTTTTTGATCCTACTACAGATTCTCCATACCTCAAATCTTCGATTTGACCAATCCTTTGATCCTTGTCCAACCTTACAATCAACTCTGCTGCACTCAGTGTACTGCAACTTAGTCTGCACCCAATAGTGTTGAGATCTCGTCTGTATCCGGTCACTACTGCAACCTCATCTGCACCCAGCACGGCTGCATCCTTTTCTGCATTGCTGTGTTGGCCCTTGAAAAAAAGAATGATCCTACATCCTGAAGTATTTGCAGGTCTTTTGCTGTCCATATATGTCCTACCTGCCTTACTGAAATCTCTCTGTAGTAGTCTGCATCTGGTGGTCCACAATACTCTCCATCTCTAGGCGTTTGCTCTTCCGCATCAAACCTAGACTGCAGATTACTAACTTGATTTCTAGCCTAAGCACACTAACTACATCATGGTTCTACTCTTAAGTTTTGTTCATCAATTTCTATACAAATGGAGGGATTATACATTTATATCAAGCATGAATCGAGATATACATAAACTTTGGATTCAAGATGATAGAAGTTGCGACAAAAGGCCTTTGGGTGAAGTATGATTTAGAGAAAGTGCTTATTGATAATGGGGGATTCTATTTCTTTAAAGTGCCTACAGCGTACTTTCTGAAGGAGGCCCATGGCTCTTTTATGCAAAGGCAATGATTCTACAACAATGGACACTTGATCTTATCCTTTGCAAGGAACAACATCAGAAGATCCCTATATAGGTGAATTTTCACAAGGTACCCCTGTTTATTTGAGGATTAACTAGTATTGTTAGCTTGGTAGATAAGCCACTTTATGCTGATTCATACATGACGAATAGGACAAGACTTACATTTGCACGTGTGTGTAGGTTGATGCTAAGAAGAGCCTTCCTGATAAAATCTGCATCAAGAGATTTTGGTCATAAATGTAAGGATCCCGTAAAGTCCCCTGAAAGTTAGGAGATAACTTGTTGTGAGACTAGAGGGGGATGAATAGTATCTCTTTTCGAACCTTTCTGTCAAACTAACAAAAATTAATTAGACAATAGAGTTATTCTCAGCTATTGCAGTAATACAGAACCTTACTGCAGTAACGTTGATTCCTTTTAGTTTAATGTTGGTTGAACATGATTAGCAGTAGAGTTAAATGTGATGAAAACAGCAAAGTAAAAACACGAAGGTTTTATATTAGTTAGAGTATATAACTAAAAGACGATTATATCCCTTACTCCAGTCTTTACAACGAGTAAATGATAATATAAAGATTATAAGATCTTTCCATCTCCTCAACAAGACTTAGAACAACTTCTCAAAGTCTTTTTTTTTTTTAACAATAATGCTATTCAACTCTGCTTTCAATAGTTGGTCAGATCTTCATCTAACAACTTCTTTCTCAACTCACTCGATGCGTTACTGCACTTGTGTTTCCTTTCAGAACAAAGGAAATTCAAACATCCCACTGAAAACTTGGACATTGCTACTGTATTTATAGGGAAATCCCAAATTTTTAGTCGTTATTGAAGTTGTCCTTTCTTAAAACATCACTTTCATGTCATCCTAAAACCACATTCACGGACCCTTGATCTCTGATGTTGATGCAGAGAAGTATGCTGACACAATACAAAAGACAACAGTGAATTTTGACTTCTTATGAATCCTTTTGTAGAACTCAGTCTTGCTACTCGTTAGCCTTGCTGTAGTAACGTCACACAAGTAATTCAGAATCAATCTTTCCTTCATCTTGACCCTTTTGTTGAACTTAGCCTTACTGTCCTTCATCCTTACTGCAGTAGCCTTCTTCAACCAGAAGTAATCCAGGATCAACCATTTCTCACTGAAGAAGCCCAAATGCCCAATTCTTACGATCTTTTTACTCATGACCTCAATGCTGTCAGTCTTGCTGTATTTCCTTGAATCAGTCTTACTGTGTTTCTCTCTGAACCAGCCTTACTGCATCCTCTGAATCAGCCTTACTCTGTACCAATTGCAAGCTTACTTTTCAAAAGATCAGTCTTAGCCTTGGTGCATACTGGACATGCACAGACTAGAGTTTGTCTATCACTCAATTTCTATACATTATGTATTTGACTCAACAGCCCATCCACCTATTCAGGTTATAAATGATAAGTCAAAGAATGCTGGAACTGAAGGTCAGTGGGTTCATGTCCAAGGAAAGAAGGCTAGAAGGGTTAATAAAAGGGTGATCATCTCAGAAAACACAGCTATTAGTGAAGATACTGACAGTAGCAGTGGAAAGGAAAGTTCGTATCATGAGAACCAAGTGAATGCAGAGGGGATGTCTGACTCTAGTGATTCATCAGATTCAGATGAGGTGGATGAAGTAAGGAGCAACCAGTTTAGACCTGTGGAAGGTGAATCTCAAGATGGATATATGCCCTCATAGGTACCTGAGACACAGCCAAGCCTCGTTATAAAGCTATCCCTGGGCTTGATAAAACAATGGAGAACTTAAAAAATGCTAACCTCAAAAAGTTGGTAAAGAAGGCAAAGGAAACATCTGCAAAATGCAAAAGGGGAAGGAAAGTTTTCTGATGTAAATCAAAAAACTAAGAAGCCATTTTAGATATGGATGATCAGTGTATCCATGGCAGGTTTAACTTTAAGGAAGAGAAGCATGAGTTCTTAACATCCTTTGTATATGGAGAGCTCACTTATACTCAGAGAAGATCATTCTAGTCCTAGTTGATCACTGTAAGTGCAATCTTTGACATGATCCCTTGAGTTATTATGGGGAACTTTAATGTCATTGTTGACGGCTCCGATAGGCTAGGGGATACGACTAAATGGTGTCCCTCTTTTAATGAGTTTAAGGTGTCTTACTAAGGCTGAGTTGGAGGACATGAAGTAGAAAGGCTGCAGGTAAACTTTGTCAAATAGAGTGTAAGCTTCGAAAGGATATAACATGAAGATTGATAGGATTCTTTGTAATGGAAAATGGCTCACGAAATTCACTTTGTCTAAAGTTGATTTTCTTACTCTTGGAGTATCTAATCATTCAGCTATGATTATATGCACAGGAGCTATACAAAGAGTCAAGTCTCCCTTCAGGTTTTTCAATTTATGATTAATGATCCATAATTCTTGGGAGCTAGTACAGGAAGAATGGGGCACACATGTGTATGGCTATGCAATGTTTAGACTTGTAAGCAAGCTGAAGAGAGTGAAGAAGAGACTCGAGGATCTGAATAGAAGGAAATATGATGCATGATATATCTAGGAGGGTTGCAATCTTTAAGACTAAGCTAGAGATAGCATCAAAGCAGACTATGGATGACCCTCTCAACAAGGAATTGGATGAGACTAATATGGGCACAATCTTATCTTGATATGAGATTGAAGGAGTATTTTTATAGAAAAAAGTCCAAAATTCAGTGGCTAAAAGAGGGAGATTTTAACTCTAAATTCTTCCATCAGTATGTGAAATTGAGAGAGAATAAGAAGAATATTAGGTCACTTACTTGAGATGATGGACTCTTAGTTCAAGGGAAGGTAAATATCATTGATCATGTGGTATTACATTTTTAGGAATTCATGAAGAGAAAAGAAAGGAGGGTTGTAATACCCCGAAATTTGGATATTAAATATATACAAATATATATATAACGCTATTTAAGAATACGAACGATATAA
>JAOVYX010000919.1:0-13151 GCA_035668315.1 Drosera spatulata | reverse complement strand
GACATTCCATGTTAATCATTACATCTAAAATTCAGGAACATCCATGATTGATCTAGGTGACTCGAAATGACTCAACCGTTGTCCCTACATTTCTCCCAACTTAAGAAAACTCCTCTGTATATCTCATATCTATCTTAGTTTCTGTTCTAGCTAGTTAGTTTAGTTTTAAGTAGTTTCTTATAACAAACAACCCTTCCCCCCCCTCCCCCAAGCCTTAATTTTCATATTTGTAATAGTTCATTATAGTGACTAAAGAAAGATAAATACTGTCCCTGTGGGTTGGACCCTTATTTCCACTACTACATTAATTTTATATTCTTAGAGTGAAAGTGAGTGTATATAAATTCTAATTTGACGTGCCTACGACAGCACGCATCAACATTCAATCTGAGGACTAGCAGCTGGCACACCCGTCGCAAGATGGTCAAATTAAATAAATTATACGCTTACACACACTCTAGACGTATTCTAATTAACTGCAGTAGTGATAGTAAGGAGCAAGTCCACAGGGACGGTTGATGCAATATTTAGACTTGTAATGATCACAAAAGACTCTACTAACTTAGTGATAAGTAGTAAGTTTGGGGATGAGTGGGGGTTGTTTTTTACTAATTAAACTAATTAACTAGCTGAAATTTAACTATTGTAATCTAAACTTGTAGAGAATGTGAACTAAGGTGTTTCCTTGTATTATTAAAATGTAGGGAGGTTGATTAACTACGTTCTACCTTGTTAGGATCAATCCGGATGAATATCGTATAGTTTCATTATTTTAGAAAGATTTGGTTGCAATACCTTTGGGTATAAAATATTACATTCGCTAGAATATTAATTATCAATGAGTTTGTATAATTAATCTAACCTATTCATCTCTAACATATCGATGAGCTCGTATATGCTAAGAATAAAAAAATTGATTCAGAGCAGGAGAATTCACCAAACATAAACATTAATAACAATGAGTTTAAACTATCATGTTCACATGCAATTAATCATCATGACATTGATCTTAAATCATGAGCGTTATTTGCTACCAACTTAATTATTTAACGCGATTAATAACTAGGTTACAATATCAATAGGTATCCAAACTAATTAATTTCATAATATATCATTGACTAAGGACAGATTTCATGCATCAATCAACGAATATGAAATTGGTTTAGGTGATCTATTTCATCTCATGATCCAATATAGCAAGAGTTTCATTAACCTTTCCCTACATAGTGATTACTCACTCATGATCATCATCATCACCATGTGTATCATATCAACGTTCATCATTAGAACAAAATCTGAAAATAAACAGAGAAAGGAGGACAATACAACACTGAATATCGAAGATCCGATGAAAAAATGAAGAGATCCAAAGCACTATACCTTGATCCAACCTCCACAAGCGAGGAAATTAAGGAATTCTAACCTAGGGTTTGTGTGGAATGAAAGAACGAAGCTCTGAAAAAACCTAAAAAACTCTCTATCAGATGAGTAAAATACACGGGTATTTATAGAAAACCCAAAAATCAATTTGAAATTTAAATAAAACAAATTGATTTTGGCTTTTGACCTGTGTAACGGACGTTACAGCTCCCCTGTCACGGCCATTACGCAACTTTGAGTCTCCAAAAAATGCGATGTAGGGTTGTAACGACCGTTACACAGGTTTGCACTTCAAAAATGATCTCCAAATGCTTTAATGATCGTTACAATGGCCTGGCTTGGTTCTTGCAGCTCTAAAACACATCCGTTTGTCATTGAAACATCACCAAACGACCATGAACGCATCCACAAATGATCAACGCATTAAATCATCATCTTCGATCAACAAAAACGACTTCAAATCGCGTCCAAGGTCTCGCTCAAAGCTTCATCTTCACATCATCACTTGTAATGACCTTTCATAATCAGCTCAACAATTCGTTCACATCTTCACATGATCAAATCTGCCACAAAACAAAGAAACAGTAGTATCCAAGTCCAAAGACACGAACTAAACTAAAAACACAATATAAAGGACTCAAACACAACAAAACATTAGATTTACGCCAATAAATTATGTGTGTATACACACACATCAAACTCCTCCAAGCTAAACCTTTACTTCTCCCTAAGCAAAGCTAAAAACAAAACAAAGATTCAACTTGAAACTGAAAAAGAAACGAAATATGAAGACCTCCACAACTCGAGAATTAAAGAATCAGAATGCCTGAAATTAATTTTATTAAGTACATATCGAAGGAACATTCATCACAAAGTCGTCCTTAATCTCTATTCATACCACATGAATTACCCCTCGAATCTTTCCCCCTCATGGTCCTTCACACCTAGCAGATATTCCCGAGATATAGCAAGACAAAACATTTCTAAAATTCATTATTCTCTTCCGTTACTTCCTTAGGGTCAGAAATGCATACGACTTGGGTCGTTGCCAAAGCCACCAAGGTCTCAAAAGAAGTCTAGATTTCCTACTGGATATGCATCTTTTCTTTTTTTCCAAGCTCATCTTATTGAAAACCATTACCCCCTTCTATCCGTCGATAGTAATTTTGATTATCGAGATAAGGGACATGGTAAGCTGTTTTCTTGTTTTCAATTTCTTTGGCAATTTTTCTTCTTTTTTTTCTTTCCTTTTTTTTTTCCCATTGATGAGTAGGTCTAGAATATTCTCTAGTAATCAAAAATAGTATAAGGGTCACCATGGAAGACGGATGTTTTATAAACAAAAACATTCTTTTTTTCAAAAACTCACACCATGTTCCCCTATAATCGATAGATAAGTGAGAAGATGGCATAAAAGGAGAACATGGAGGTTTTATTTTTCTTTTTTTTTTCCTTACGTCTATTTACGGGTCGAGTCACCACTATAGCGCTATCTACACATGGAAGGGTCATATCTACACATGACTTCCTTAGAAATTATATTCAAAGTACATGTACCAGTGTAACAATTATCAAGGCATAAATCATCATATTACTTTGCTCAAGTCCACGATTTAAAAACAACACACAAATATTTTTTCATTCATTATTTTTCGATTTTTTTATATACTCAGGACACTATTTTTTAAAAATTCTTCAAAAAATTAATGAAAATAAAAAGCTAGACTAACTAATCCCTCCCTCAAGCTAGAACTATACAATTTCCTCAATGTAAAAAGGAATGAAGCGCAAAGAATAAGATATATCTGTTAAGTTCAAGAACGGGGTAGAAAATATCCTTGGACACATGCCAATTGTAGATGGTCCTCACCATATCATGCACCGGTCCAGCTTGAAACTCCAATTGTTATTGTATGACACCGATCGTGTAATTCTACCACTCAACCTGTTGTTCAATCCGTTGAAGTACGTCCTTGATGTTTCGCTACTCCTCCTCTATTTGTTGCAGCTTTGAATTGAGAACAATGAAACTACACGGAGGTGGTGGAGGTCATGGATTTCATTGTTGGGATGACATTCCTGTCTAAACAAAACTCGAATTGCACCAATATTAATGGACCACTCTCTCACACACACAATATGAAATAAATAATCATGAAAGTATCTACAAGAAAGATAAATCATGTACATAGAAACATAGATGCATAGAAGAAATTAAATACTATCAATGGAATTTCTTTTTCATAAATAAGATGTAGGGTGAATAGTTATCTATTATGGCAAACAACCTAAATAATAACAGCTAACAATTTCCTTCATTTTGAATTTAAGTTGGTTTGTTGATTTTTATTTAGTTTGTTAATGTCTTATGCATTTTAAACTTTGATTTTATGAATTAAAATATTTAGTTTGTTAAAATATTTCAACTTTGATTTTATGAATTAATTAAGGTGAATTTTAATTTGTGAGATATTTGAGTTGATTTGGTTATGTTTTTTTGATGATTTTGTAACATGTTGAAGAATTTTAACCAACACATTTTTATTGATGATGATTTTATTTCAATTAATTTAAATAGTCTCCTATAAATGTCTCGAGTTTCAATTAAATAATTTGATTTTAATTTATTAATTTTCATATTTTAACTAATTATAAAGAATTTTTCTGAATAAAAATTAATAATATAATTAATTCTTATGAGAAGGAAAACAGACTAAAATAATACGAAACTGAACTGAATATAATAAATAAAACGAGTTTTGTATATCGACTTAAACGTTGCAAATGGGAAATAACATACTCAACAAACTAACTGACTCGAGGTAGGAATGTAAACAACTCAACAGACTGGACCTGTAACTGAAAATGAAATACATAAATAGTCATACACGCCCAAGCTAATCTAAACTAAGTCCTTAAACCGAGAGACATGGAAAACTAGAAGTAGAACACATGACAAATCACATGGACGGTGGTGGTGACGGCCAGTTCCATTGAGGGAACTGGTCAAAGAAAGTACACTGGCGCTACTCAATGCCTGGAGAGTAGACATCATATCTGGAGAACGCTCGTCCATCAAATCTATACGTTTGCCTTGGCGTCGCTTCTCTACTATAGCCCTCTGACTCCCCTCTATCCTCTGAATGGCAGCCCTCAAGTCATAGTGAGAACGGGATGGTAGATTGTCGTGTTTAGGTAGAGGTCGCTGGTAGTAATGAGACTGCTCGATTATTAGGAGCATCGTGTGCAAATCATCATAACTGATAGCATCTGTTTGTGTGAGTAAAGAAGAGAACTGCTGCTCCTGCTGATAGCCTCCTGGATAAGCAACTGGAAATCCCAGCTGGTACTGTGAATAGTTGATAGGCTCATGAACAGGTAGAACAGATGCGTCAGGCATCTCAATATCCTAATGTGCAGCTGGAGGATATGGTGGTGAAGCAGCTCTAGGCTGAGCAGGCTCTCCAACCTGAAGTCTCGATAATCCCCAATTCCTCGGATCTTTGACAGTCTGCTCTCGTGCTGGAAGTGGAAGAAGTCTCTTAGGCTCACGTACATCTCTCTGGTAGAGATAATAGTCTCTTCCCTCCTTTTTAGCTTCTCTGAATTCTTCAGTAGAGTGATATCAATAGGATCTCTTGGCCTATCAGTGCTAATAGCACTCAAATCAATCCTAAAATACTCCGCCAGGAGAGTAATCAAGGCTCCCACAACTATGCCTCTAGACGTGACCATAGCGTGACACATCAACCTGCGTGCTACAAATGCTCCTCTACAAACACGAGACTCAGCATATTGGTCATTAAGACCATATAGCATATAATGCAGAATCCACAAATCCCTTTCTGTAACTGATCCCTGGCTCTTCTCCGTCCCTAAGATCATATTGACTATAAACCAATGCAACGTATGGACTGTAGGGTTACGGAATTGAGTACTCTTGGCAAATTTAGGTTCAAACATCCTTTCATCGGTGAGCTGCTCTCATAAGGGGTTCTGGTCACTATTAAAATCACCATGCAAGTCATAAGCTGCGAAGAACTCATTCATAGTCATGGAAGGAGGCTCACCTGCCAGCTGGAATGTGATAGCCTCCTTTTTAGGGTCCTCTGTAGGGTCCTCATGCTAAGGACCTCCAATATGAGATTGGGGTATGACTTCCATCTCTTGGTGAGAAATGTATCCCATCCAAGTGTCTTGTCCATCCTCTCCACTTCTCTCCAAACCCCGATCCTCCTCAAATCATCAAAATCAAACCACCACGTCAAAAGCATCGCCCTGTTCTCTAGCTTCCAAAGCCGGTAATGATTAGCTCGAGGCATCTCATGAGTTAATAGACAAGGGGTAAGTTGCTCCTCCTCCTCCTCCTCGACGGGATCCGGAATTTGTGGATTTGAAGAGGAAGCTCGATCTCTCTTTGGCCATCGGGCCATCATCTTGGCTCGTCGAGGTGGATTTGACATGCCAGATTCGTCCAAAACTCTCCAAGCCAAAAGTTCACGAAACCGGTTTTTCACCTATACAAAAAGAGCATAAAACAATCAAAACCGAGCCGAATTCATTCAAACCAAGGTTAAGAACGCATTCTCCTAATCGAATAGATGCATTTAGAGTATTGATTTGATCAAAACGGACTAGAAACAAGAATTTCCAACCTAGGATTTAAAACAAGAATTTCATAACTAGGATTTCACGAGATCAATTTGATGCGATCGCATGAATCAAAGCATTTCCGAACAAATCAAAGCTTGTTTCAAGTGTATTTGATGATATCGTGTTGAGTTTGAACAATTTCGTAGTGATTTAAGATGAT
Source organism: Drosera spatulata (assembly GCA_035668315.1). Lineage (NCBI taxonomy): Eukaryota > Viridiplantae > Streptophyta > Magnoliopsida > Caryophyllales > Droseraceae > Drosera > Drosera spatulata. Next base: position 6,958 of record JAOVYX010000919.1, on the reverse strand, counting down.
TTGGTGTGAATTGGTTGAGAGGATTTTGCATTTTTTGGGTGTTTGCCGTGAAAATGTGATGAAAACCAGAGAAAAATGAGCTTAAGGCAGGTTACAAGCAATGTAACGACCGTTATGGCTCCCCCATGTAATGATCGTTACATTGAGGCAATGTGGCAATGCTCAAGGAACGCCTTGGACACCTGTAACGGTCGTAACAGTGCCGTGTAACGGTCGTTATAGATAAAAAAATAAGCCCTTTTGATTTTTAAAAATTCCAATTTGATCCATTATGCATCAAACTCATTAAAAACACATAAAATACATCATTTGTGACGTGTTCCAGTGATTTTTGAAGATCAAAACCCACCATGCAATTTTATAAAACAAAATAAACCGAACGAACTAAAAACGAAACTAGTGAAAATTTAAAAACATGGGTTGCCTCCCACGAAACGCGCTTATTTAACATCATTGGCTCGACATATTTTAAGCTCATTTAACGCTTTGAAGTTTGTTTCACCACTTCTAATGGAATTTCGTCCATCCATGGTGAATCTTTAAGCTCATAGAAACGTTTAAGGCGATGACCATTAACTTTGAAGATTTTTCTTGGTTTTTGACTTTCAATTTCAACCGCTCCATATCCATAAATCTTCTTGACAACAAATGGTCCTTCCCATCTGGATCTCAATTTCCCAGAAAATAATCTCAATCATGAGTTATTAAAAAAAAAAAACTTTATCGCCCACTTCAAAAGGCTTCCTAGAAATATTTGCATCATGAAGCTTATTGAATTTCTCTTTATAAACCGTCGCATTTTAATATGTGTCATGACATAATTCAACCAGCTCAGATATTTGAAGTTTTCTAATTTTTGCACAATCATCATATTTCAGATTTGTCTCCTTATGGCCCACCAAGCCTTATGTTCAATTTCGAAAGATAGGTGAAACGCTTTGCCATAAACAAATGTATAGGAAGGCATCCCTAGTGGAGTTTTATATGCTGTGCGATGTGCCAATAAAATATCATTTAATTTATCGCTCTAGTCTTTCCTTTTGGATTGACTATTTTGTTCAAAATATTTTTAATCTCTCGATTGGATACTTTAGTTTGTCCACTCATCTGTGGATGATAAGCTGTGAAAATTCTATGTTGGACATTATAAATCTTCAAAAAGGTGTCCATCAATTTATTACAAAACTGGGTTCCCCTATCACTAATAATAGTCTTGGGTATGCCAAATATGTTAAATATATAGTTTGTCACAAATTCGACCACCACGTTTGCATCATCAGTTTTTGTTGGAATAGCTTTCACTCATTTTGAGACGTAGTCAATTGTAATTATAACCTTTTGAGCTCGGAAATGACCCCATAAAATCAATCCCCTATATGTCAAATAATTCACATGGTATGATATATTTTTGAGACATTTCATCTCTTTTAGTAATATTGTCAGTTTTTTGACATTGCTCACAACTCTTCACAAAATTATATACATCCTTATTCAAGGATAGTCAACAAAATCCACATGATAATATTTTATGAGTTGTACGTCTCACTCCAAAATGTCCACCAACATCATAGGAATGGCAGTGCTATATAACTGAATTAATTTCATGATCAGGTATACACCGCCTAGTTACCCCATCAGCACAGAATTTCACCAAAACTGGATCATTCAATGAATAATACTTCGTTTCACTCTTGATCTTGTCTTTCTGATACCATAGAAGATCACTTGGCAGCTTCTAAATAATTTACAAGATCAGCATACCAAGGAGCATAGCCATGTGTAGAGTATAAATACTCTTCCGAAAATAATTCAAAAATAGGGATAAACTATTGATTATTTGTAATGCATGATAAATGATCAGCAACATAATTCCCGGTACCCCTCTTTTCTTTGATCTCTATATCAAATTCTTGTAATAAAAGAACCCACCTCAAAAGACGTGGTTTTGATTCTTTCTTTTTCAAGAGATATTTTAGAGCAGCATGATCAAAGAAAACAATTACTTTTGTGTCCAATAAATATGAACGGAATTTTTCAAGGGCAAAAATAATTGCACAAACCTCTTTTTCAGTAGTAGTATAATTACATTGAGCTTCATCAAGGGTCTTAGACGCATAATAAATTACACGAGGTACTTTATCCACTTTTTGATCGAGGATAGCCCCCACAGCTTTGTCGCTGGCATCACACATAATTTCAAATGGATAATTCCAGTCGGGTGGTTGAATACTAGAAATAGAGACCAGTTTTTCCCTTAAAGTATCAAAGGTGTTCTAACAATTATCATAAAAAATAAAATTAGAATCCTTTTTCGACGAATTTCTTAAAGGATTGACAATTTTTGAAAAATCTTTAATAAATCTATGGTAAAAACCTGCGTGTCCTAGGAAAGCACGTACTTCTCGAACGCAAGAGGGATACGATAGAGATTTAATGACTTCCATTTTTGCACGGTCTATCTCAAACCCCTTAGCGGAGACGACATGTCCCAACACAATTTTTTTTCTACCATAATATGGCATTTTTCGTAATTAAGCACCATATTTGTCTCGATACAACTTTTTAACACCATTTAAAGATTTTTGAAGCATTCGTCAAATGAATTGCCATAAACAATAAAATCACCCATGAAGACTTCAATAATATGAGAAATATAATCCGAAAAAATTGACATCATATACATTTAGAATGTAGCCGGTGCATTGCATAGACTAAAAGGCATACGCGCATACGCATAAGTACCAAAGGGACATGTGAAAGTTATCTTTTCTTGGTCTTCAGGAGCAATTACTATTTGGTTATAACCGGAGTAACCATCCAGAAAACAATAATGTGACCCTCTACCTAATCTCTCAAGCATTTGATCCATGAAAGGCAATGGAAAATGATCCTTTCTAGTGGCTGAATTTAATTTATGACAATCAATGCATACCCTCCAGGCATTTTGAATTTTTGTGAAAGGGAAAATTTTTTCCATCCCCCAATTAGGCATATTTTAATTGAGCTGGTAAGGGTTTCAATTCAAGATTTGGAGGATTTTCCACAAAGGGTTGTATCTTATCATGACTTGCAAGTAATTCAAGCAATTTTACCTCTTCATTATTTTTCAATCTTTCTTCGAGGAATGTCAAATCATGATCATAATTTTTAAATAGGAAATCTTCTTCCTCCCTATCAATTTCCATAATTGCCTCCATGAATTCATACTCATTTAAATTAAATAATTCATCTTCCCATGACATGAAGGAATTTATTGTGCAGATCGAGAAAACTTCATCACATGGATGTTTCATGGCATCATAAATATTAAAAATAATTCTATGACCATGAAATTCCATGGATAAAGTACCACTATTCATATCAATTTTTGTATTGACAGTCCTTAAAAAAGGTCTCCCTATTAAAATTGGAGGCTGTGAATTTGAACTTAATCCATAATCTGTTTTCAAAATATAAAAATTAGCAGGGAATACAAAGCTCATTCACTTTGATCAAAACATCTTCAATTACATCTATGGGATATGCAACGGACCTATCAGCAAGTTGCATGACAACTTCAGTAGGTTATAATGGTCCTAAATTCAAGGAATTATAAATTGACAAGGGCATCACATTAATTGATGCACCCAAATCAATTAGACATCCTGAAATTTGTGCAAGAGATTATAAACATGCTAGGTCTTTCTGCTTTTGAGGTAGTCTTTTTTATAAAATAGCAAAGACATTCTTACTAACCATCACACATTTATGACCATTAAGGCTCCTTTTGTTGGTGCAAAGCTCTTTCAAAAATTTAGCATATCACGTAATTTACTTTATCGCATCCAATAAAGGTATATTACCTTCTTGAAGAGTTCAAAAATATCTTTTTCGTCATCAACCTTTTTATTCTTCACCAAACGGCTCGAAAATGGGGCGGATGAGGTTTGTTTGATCACAGTTTGGTCAGAATTATTTTTCTCAACTATTTGGGGTTCGTCATGACTTCCGTCATGATCATTACCACTTACAATTTGAACTTCCAATTCATCTTCAACTTTCCTTGATTTTGACTCTGTTCCCTTCAACTCTTTTCCACTTCTCAACATTATAGCATTTGCGTTCTTTTGTGGATTAAGTGGTGGGAAAGGAAGTTTATTACCCATTTGAGCCTTCAACTGGCTCATATCAGAGGCTAGTTAACTGACTTGGCTTCGAATATCTTGGATGTCGGCTTTGTATTTCTTAGCATCCTTCTGCATAGCCATTTGAGTTGTAGCCATGGATTTAACCATATCTTCAAGTGACATTCCACCCGATATGCCCTGATTTGTTGGAAAATTATTCTGCAGCACCTGGTAAAATTCAGTTGGAAATTTTTGTTGTTGGGGAATAGAAGATGCATTATTTTTGCCTCCCCAATGGAAATTTGGATGATTCCTCCAAGGCTGATCTGCATTATAGTTCCACTAATTTTGCCTTGGTTTACTTGGTGGGCCTGAAAATCCCAGAGCATCAGCTTGCTCTTTTTGTAACATCGGATAAGAATCAGTTGGAGGTCCCATATTGTAACAAATTCCACAAGCTTTCACTTAAGGAATGTTATTTTTTGTAGTCAGGACTTTGGTATGCAAATCAGTTAATTCATCAAGTTTTTTGTCAGCAGAACTAGGAAGAGAGGATATTACTTGGACATCGCGAGAATGTTCATCATCGCGATTAAAATCTTGAGAATTAGCAGTCTTCTTTTCAAGAATTTGGCGTGCAACTCGTGGTTGTTTATCTTGAAGATTACCTCCACATGATACATCGACCAATCCACTGTTTGCTGCAGAGAGTCCTTGATAAAAATATCGAATGAGAAGATTTTACGAGAATTGATGATATGGACAACTTGAGCATAAACATTTAAAACGTTCCCAATACTTGTGCAATAATTCCTCCTTCTTTTGTCTCATAGAGCAGATTTACTTCAGAATAGTTGTGATTTTAGAGGTGGAAAAATATCTATCTAGAAATAGGGATTTCATCTGCCCCCATGTATTTACTGTTCCCTTGGCTAAGTCATATAGCCAATTTTTAGTGGCATCTTTGACGCTAAGTGGGAAGACTAACTCTAAATTTAATCATTTCTAAAATTCATTTTCAAAGTTCAAAGACACGAACTAAACTAAAAACGCATTATAAAGGACTCAAACGGAATAAAACATTATATTTACGTCAATAAATTATGCAGACATCAGTGGTTATGCGAGATCATCCAGAATGGACCACTAAAGACAGAGAAAAAGGATGTTGATGGAATGATGGTTAAGAAAACAAGATCTGAATGGGTTAACTGAAGACTTCCTGAAGATGGAGAGGAATGCAAGAGTAAGGAAGATTATATACGTGGATTGACTGGTGCTGAATACAAGAAAATCTCAATACGCAAGACTGCCAAGGATATTTGGGACACTTTGAAGGTGAAATATGAAAGAACCAGTGATGTGAAAGGAGCAACAAATTGATCTTTTGGTTTCTCATTTTGAGAACTTCAAGATGAGCCCTAATGAGACCATCAAGGAGATGTTTAACAGGTTCAATGAGATTGTCAATGAACTAGATTCACTTGGTAAATCATACACTCCAAATGAACTAGGGCTTGGAATGCAAAGGTCACTGCCATACAAGAAGCCAAGGACTTAAAGAAGCTATCTTTGAGTGATTTGATTGGCTCCTTGATCACCTATGAGAAGACACTGAAGCAACAAGAAAAAGATGAAGCTGGTGTGTGAACTAGGATGAAAGGCCTGGCCCTTCAAGCTACTAAGTCACCAAGAACCTGTGAAACATGTAGAAGATGTGATGATGCGACTATAGCCTTCCTGAACAGAAGGTACTTCAACTTCTTGAAAAAGAAGGATGATAAGAAGAAGGTAAGTGGTAAGTTCTCATCTAATTCAATTTCTGACCCTTGTTTTAATTGTGGCAAAATAGGTCACTTCAAGAAGCACTGTCCAATGCTGAAACATGGAGATTTCAAAGGAAAGAAGTTATAATTCTCTGTCGCTGATAGGAAAAAGGCCATGCTTGTTACTTGTGAAGCTTGGGATGCTTATAACTCCACTTCTGATGAAGACTCTGATGATGAATCAAAGGATGAAGAAAGGTCCAAAGGTTGTCTCATGGCTAAAAAGGATTCTGATGCTTCAGATTCAGATGATGAGGCAAGAGTGAGGGGGAGTAGCTGATGGTTCTTGGATAGTGACTGCTCTAGGCATATGACAGGTGATAAATCTTTAGTTCTTTCACTCAAAGCCTTTGAAATGGGGAATGTGACTTTTGGAAATAATGGAAAAGATAAAATTGCTAGTACAGGTAAGGTTGGTAAGTCACTTTCTCACTCTATTGATGATGTGCATTATATTGTAGGATTGAAGCATAACTTGTTTAGCATATCCCAATTCTGTGACAAAAGAAACAAGGTTGAGTTCACTAACAATGTTTAACTGTAAAGGATTCAAAGACAGGAAAAATTATTCTTCAAGGAAAAAGATGCAAGAATGTTTACAAAGTGACTTTGGATGAAATTCCTATCAACTCTCTTAGTTGGTTAATTGTTCAAGAAGAAAATGACATGCTTTGGCATAAAAGGTTTGGCCATGCTAGTTATCACTTGCTGAACAGATTGAATTCAAAGAAACTTGTAAGTGATCTGCCTGCAATGAGATATGAGCAACAAGGTGTATGTGGCTCATGTGCAAGAGGTAAACATGCCTAAACATCATTCCATTCCAAGAATGTGATAAGTACTTCTAAACCTTTACAATTGCTGCACATGGATCTGTGTGGACCAATGGGAATATAAAGTAGAGTAGGAAGTAAGTATGTTCTTATGATTGTTGATGATTACACTAGGCACACATGGGTTATTTTTCTTAGAACCAAAGATGAGACATTTGATGAGTTCCACAGTTTCATCCTCAAAACTCAAAAC
>JAOVYX010000918.1:0-13152 GCA_035668315.1 Drosera spatulata | reverse complement strand
GTTTGCAGTGTGGTGGGCGCAGTGATCTGTGTAGACTGAGTCAGAGGACGAACACCACACCACCACTGCTCAATATTTGCTGCTGCTAGCAGCTGTTGTGTATGTGTGTGCAGTGTGTATGTATGTTGCGTGTTTTGTTGAACATAACGTATGTGCTTTGTCTCAGTGGTAACAGGTGAATCCCTGACGTATTGTGAAAACAGCACATCCAGCATCCAATGTTTTCTGTAATTTATCATGTGGTTACCATCGAGAAATTTTACAAAATTATACTAATTTCGTCATAAAATGAAACGAATACTATCTGAACATCGATCGGTGAATAAGTGTACTATTATTTCTCAACATCTGTGTTTCAACGCTAAGCTCCTCCTCAGCCACAACAAGACAAAACCCACCGTATGAGCTAAGAAAGCTGATGAGAAGAAATGGAGAGCTAGGAACAATATTGCCACTGCTACTATTTGAGTTTAAAAATTTTCTTTCTTGTGTTAAAATCATATTGAATCTTATTCCATGGATTCGAATTTGTGCTAAAATTATATCCTTATCATGATATCATATCAGATCATAACATAAGATCACGAATTCAATTAATTTATTGTTTGGATTTTTAATGGAACTAATTCTTCGGCATCTTGTTAGGGATCGAGAACTTGTTACTTGCCCCATCTGTCCAATATTGGAACAATACCTTGCCTTGCGGGGCAATGGAACTTGCCAGCTCCCTAGATCTTCAACGTCTGCCTTGTTCCCTAGCCCTTTCACTAGCTAAGCTGTTTAACTTTTGAAGCGAAAAGTCTTCGCAAGTTGTACAACAGTCTACACAAGTTGATGGAGTACAATATCCGTCTCACAACAGACGTATTACAAGGATGATACAACAATAATGAGAGGAATATCACTTTCGTCGTACATCGGTGACAAGTATCTAGTTGCATCTATTGCGAAACAGAGTGGTTAAGTTTGACAAATACCAACTCCGAAGACACAGAGTAACGTCTATTTCTTTTTTTTTTTTTTTTTTTTTATGATTTCGCCATTAGAATTGTCATGCACACTTTGACATTAAAGCTAACGCAATCTATATCACCTAATTGTGATTAAAGTCAAACGTCTTACAAAACTAAGTACTAATCCATCTCAAATGAATTGATTAATTGGTTTTAAAATAATGTTTTATGAGGGAGAAGATAAATGTACTATTCCTTATGATTAGAAAATTATTGCAATGTGTTGACCATAAAAATGAAAAAAATTGTTAGAATCCTCGTTGGACAGATGAAGTTGTTGATATTATAGACGGCAATTTGCACGCTCGGCGCTTCATCTTGAGACATTCATATCAGATGATAAAATTTTTTTTAATTTTTTATTATTCAATATATCTTATTATATACCATTTTATTTTAAAAAAATATAATATACTATAGCAATATTCCATAGATACAGATGATGTTCTGAAACACTTTTTTAATATCGTATCATTGTTTGGCCGACCTCCCTCCCCCGCCAGCGGAACACATAGTGGAAAGCCAACTCGCTCCTGATGCCATGGATCCCCCAATTTGTCATGCTCAGAATATACAAGGAGTCGAAGGACGACCTCAACCTCTTGCTCAATGAGGACATGCGTCAAATGCATGATCTATTGTCGGAGAAGTTGCCCCCATGCTCGGACGTGGTACCTCGGGACCCTGGGGACCTTAGGCCCCAAATCAATAGGGTTGAAGGAGTCCAGATCGATCTGCGAGACCAGTTCAATGCCTGATCCACTGCATCCTGGTCTCGAGCTCCACAAGAAAAAGGAGGAGAGGTCCTTCGCCTTGAGCCAGCTCCTACACCTCAGTCATTGGAAGTTGTCAACCTCGGATAAAAAGTGCAAGAGCTCTATCAAATGCTCAGAGATCCGAACAGGAGTACAAATACTGAAAGAATCTAAAGCGCGGATAGTCCGTTCACCCAAGAAATCAACATGGAGATGCCATCCAACAAGTTTCGCAAGCCGGCTTGCTACAGTTATGACGGTGGGACCGACCCTGAGTAGCACGTCCAGAACATCTGTTTGGAACACATATCGTGTGGTGTAAAACTTTTTTCTCAGATATTTACTTTTATCAGAATGTTTATTTTTCAAAATATGTTTCATTCCATCCTTACTCTGATCGATATGAGTTGAGTGAGTAGATCATTAGTAAGGATGTGTTGATGAAATTTTGATGATCTTAGATCATAAGATGATGCATATTTGACTAAAATCAGAGATGTTAATGATAAATATGTTACATGAAAACTACTAGAACTATTACAAACATATGTTTATTGGATTGATAAACTAATATACGTAGGTTAGAGTTATACATCACATCAAGTGATTTATTCAGCAACGAATTGATATAATATAACAAATTTATTCAATAATTTTATATGTATGTGACATGATTAATATAAATTAATTATTATTTTATTTTTATAAATGTTCTTACCCCTCCATATGGGTACGTTACACAGAACACCATACCCCATCAATCAATGAGCACCAAATTCTTTAAGAAAAAGGTTAGATTGCTCACACCTAGTCGGCGCGTGACATAACCTCGAAACCGCATTTGAAAACAGTTAGTGATGAAACAAGACTCAACCCCCACATGGGCATTTGACTGTATTCAATATTCATATGCTCCTTTTACGCTTTAACCTATTCATGTCATGTGTGTGGAAGAGTGAAATTAATAATTGTCCCTTGCTAAAACTGCAATCAACTCCATTAGCAATCACTCGGAGAGATATACTGCATATAGTCTTTAAGTTGTTGAGAATAATAAAGGGACTGTTTTCCGAGAGTATTTTAACTCCCGCGGGATCCAACTTGCAAACAAGAATGCTGAAGCGAGTGCAATCAGCACACCCCTAGCATCGTCTTGTTCATGCTTACAAGGTAACTGGTAACAAGAAATCAAATCTACCATTGATGAAAAAACTCCAACATGGAGAATTGAAGATCAACCCACAGATCTCAATATCATACTCATAAGGCACTACACAAAAGCAAAAGCTTAAAAAAAGGGGGGAAAACTAGCACAACTACCAGCATATATACAAAACTATCACACACAACGACCACCCTGACGTTCCCATTATGACGAGTTTACGAGGCCTTAGAAGTTCAATTGATGTAACAACTCCATCCAGTGGTACCTAGCCAACATGAACGCCACACTTCAATCACCTAACTAATTAAGCATCTCAGAGCCAGAGCGGGGGCGGCTCATTGAGATCAATGGGCAGCCCACGCCGGCTAACCATCCCCAAAAACGACGTCGTCTCCACACACTCCCTCTTCACTCCACCACCACCTCCATAACCACCCCCGACCGACGTCCCATACGGCATCATCGGGTAAGGCGGCGGGCCTGCCGCCTGCAAAAAGTCCACCAGTCTGCCTGTCGCCGACGGCCACCTGAACTGATTGTACTGATGATTGTGGAGATTGCGATGATAGTGGTTCTGAGTACTCCCAATGTGGGGACTCAGATTGAGATCCAGAGCACACGACGACGACACTAACGGGCTGGCCGGCCCGTGGGAGTGGCCGTGTCCATTAGGCAGGGAAGTAGGAGGAGGAGGGAAGTTAGTTTTCGCCTTAGGGCCGCGAAGCGACCTCGCGGCCCCATCATAGGCGAGGGCTGCCTCCTCCGGGGTGTCGAAGGTGCCGAGCCAGACCCTGGTTTTCTTCCAGGGGTCTCGGATCTCGGCCGCGTATCGGCCCCACGGGCGTTTCCGGACCCCGCGGTAGTGGGATTCGCGGGATACGATGGCGGCGGAGGGGGTGGTCGTGGTGGAAGAAGGGGAGTGTGTGGTGGTGGTGGAAGACATGGTGGTGGTAGTGGTGGTGAGAATGGGGAGCAGTGAGATGGTGTGTTCGGGTGAGAGGAGACAGTGTGTTGTGCGGAAAAAAGGAGGGGCGGTGGTGGGTTTTTGTAGAAAAAAAGGGGACTGGGATGGGGCCCTCTGCCGCAATCGTCGGCTGAACGGCTGTTTTTTTATTTGCTTTTTCTTTTGCTGAAAGGCTCTAGAAAACTTCAGACCAACCACCCACATCCCTGATAAAATAGGAGTGTGAAACACTATACGAGATTGCACATTGCTATCTTTGTTACGTAGAACAGAGACATAATTTTCTAAGTACAGTGACACAGGATTTATAGGATTAAGATAATATATTATTGAATATTTTACAATCAATTTGAAATTTTAATAAAAACAATTCTATGATAGTAATCAACCTAATGAAGAACCATCGAACATATGATCATGAAAGAATTGCCATCACAGACTAGCCTGTACTGTTTTCCATGTACAGATGTCGTTTATCAAACCAGGTTTTTTTTATGTGAACATAGTTATATATCAAGTGCAAGATTTAGAAATAACCAAATACAGTATTATATCAATAATCACCTGTTATTATAAACTCCATAATGTAATATGGGAGAGGTGGTGATGGTAGCCGGCGCCGGTAGTTAGACAAAGGAAAGGAACCTGGGGGCTGGAGAAAGGAGGAAGGGACGGACCACACGGCCACACCAAAGAAAGAGGACAGGCGTGTCATGTCTCATGTGCGTGTGCGTGGGAGTCTGCAGAATAGTAGAGATGAGGTGAGGCAATAAAAGCGCCGCAGGAAAAGACGTGTAGCAGGTGTCAAAAGACACTCACCCGAGAGTCTGGTGTCAAGTGTGAGTAAAAGACACTCGTAGACACCACATCGAAATCCCTTTCTTTAATTACCCTTTTGGTGTTAAATCCCATTTTATAATGATTTGTTTACTTCATCCATATGTTATCTCCGTCCCATATTTAATATAATCGAGAGAAAAATTTATATGAATATTAAATTTATATTTATATGAATATTGTTGAATAAATAATATTTTTTGAATGATATTAAATTTTATTATAATACTTATGAGAAGAGATAATGAATATATTATATCAGATGAAATTGATTTGATAATTTTTTATATAAAAGAATTATAAATTTTTTAAAAATTATCAAATTAAAAAATATTACGAGAAAATACATCTTGATGAATTAGACATATTGTGGATTTGCTTCGACAAGATTATTTTAAAATTGGGGATGAAGTAAGCCACATGCAGCTCCTACCATGGACTTATATGGGGGTGCTAGCAGTGAAGGGTTGCCGTACACGTACGAATCTACTGTGTCTCCTCTGTATAGAGAGTTCTGTTCTAGCGTGTGCACCGCGGCTAGCAGTTTTACTGCACTTCACAGGCTTGCCTGCAATTCAATAGCAGAGGCGCCTGCCAATTTCAATGCATCACTCCACCTCCCACATTAGTCCAAAACAACATCACACACACAGCTCCCTAGAGTAGAGTACCAGACCAATAATTCCAACCCACCCGTGTTTTCCCTGCAGTGTTTCAGTGTTACAGTGTGATGTAGAAAACTCGAGAATTTGAATGATCACAAAGTTTATTGTGTGCAATGAGCTTGATTGCTCTGTGGAAGAGCAACATGTGCTAAATTATGGTGTAAACTAATACTCTTTGGTTCATAATTATTATTCTTTTTGTTTTAAATTAATTATTTTTTTTATTAATTTTAAAATAAATAAATATTTTCATATTTTTTATCAAAATATTCATTTTTCATCAAAATCCACACAAATTCAACATTCGCATAAATTCTCGTTACGAGTCAAAACATTTCGATTAATTTGGGACGGAGGGAGTACAACATATATATATTTGTATTATTCTATAAGTATGAATGTCTCTTGTTTTCATATTAAATCACGTTTGGTCGTCCTGTAATATATATTAGGTTGAAATATATAACTTACACAATCATTAATGTTTCACGATAAATTTATAAAAAAAATTACATTTGATCGTCGTTATACACGTATCAAAACTTATATCAAGTTACATATAAAATCAAAATATTTAATAATTTTAAAATAAAAAGAGTATATTTAATAATTTTAAAATGAAAAGAGTATTAATTGGTCGAAATCGTTTTCGTTACTATCGAATTTCGACCCAGGGAAAAAAAATCATTCCATGTGTGATGTCCAAAGGGACTTTGGACATTGCACACATGGGAGAGGGAGAGGAGAAGGCAGAATAGGATAATGAAAAAAAGAGTGTAGGCAGTAGTTGGGGTGGTGCTGTGTCAAATGTCAGAACAGTGAGGATTGGCAACAGACAGCAGCTTCAAGCAGCTGCAGCAAGAACAGCTTAGCCATAGATAATGGAGCCATTGTGGTAGCAGGCTAGGCTGATAATGTTTGAATTTTTCGTTTAATTGTTTATTTTTAGATAAATTTTTTTTTCAGTCTATATATTCAGATTAAACTTTAAAAATAAAAATATAATTCAAATATCTTTTTAAATATATTTTAAAAAATGATCGTAACATATATTTTTTAAACATTTCCAAAAAGATATACACCGAGTCATAATTTCAAAAACACATAATTTTTCAAAACTTCCCATAACCGCACTTGGAATCCATGACCGATCATCTCTTTTTTCTCCATTGAATTTCCGTCATTTTGCAAATCGAATCAAGTCATCTGTGTCATCGATTGTCATCATCCTCATTGAATGTTCGAGCTTACAAACAAAAACTAAGCACTTGACATCTTTTTTTCTAAGGGATAAGGCTCGAATTGGAGATTTGTCTGAGGAGAACCGAGCTTCCCACCAATTGATCATAGTGTGTATTTTGCGTATCAATCAAGCTGCAGCTGATAGCAAAGCAGCTTTTTGAAAGGCTCCCCCACGTGGTGGGCAAGGTGGTGGTGGACGTGCGGTGTCGACCTGTGGGAGACAGTTTGCACGTCTCCTTTTTAAATTACTGCACCGTACTGTAGTACTTCCTCCCCCGTCCCATGATGTAACCCAGTTTAAACCTACGAGTGAATTGTAGAAATTGAATTTACGCGTGATGTGATAAAAAAATTATTTTTTAAATAATAATAAAATTGATTATAACACTTATAAGAAAAGATAGTAAGTATACTGTAATTGATAATGCTTAGTTTGATTTTTTAATATGAAAAGAAAACTATAATATATTAATTATATTTTGAAACGATCCGAATAAAAAAATATAAAATATAATACTCCCTCCATCACAATAATTACAATATATACGTATTTTGTATTATTTTATACACATGAATACAAATCTTGTTTTCATATCAAATCACGTTTGATCGTCCCGTAATATATATTAGATTGAAATATATAACTTATACAATTATTAATATTTCACGATAAATTTATAAAAAAATACGTTTAATCGTTTTTATATGCTATCAAATTTTATATAATATATATATATATATTAAATTAAAATATTATAATAATTTTACGATCAAAACAGAGTAGGAAACAAAAGGAGTATTTTTAAGTGTACCCCAGTATCACCAAGCACCACCACCTGTCTACAGTCTACACTATACCAGTTTCACGTGTCAGCATATAGTCCTAACTTTGAATGGCTCCAATCAGATTGCACACCGTTCCTGTTGGACTTGATTGAACTCTGGTTTACTCCCTTACCCTCCTAGCCTACTCTTTTCCTTCTATTTGAAGAATCTCATGTGAAAACATTGCTCCCCCCTTCGTTTCGAATTATTCCATCCATCCCATACATTTTATATTATTTTAATCAAATATATAGGATGATATAAATTTTGATTGACATTGTAAAACGATCAAATATAGTTTTTTAAAAAAATATCATGAAATATTAATGATAATAAATATTATGTACTATAACCTGAAATCAATAAAAAATACAAAGATATGTCGTTTGAATAAATAATAAAATCTTTCAAATTACTAACAGAATAGTGCATAGAGAAAAACGTAACAAAATTTATGGGACGGAGGGAGTATATGAATCAGTTTGATTCAACATAAGATTTTAACGAGAGTTGAATTTGTTTAGTATATTATATTTTTTTTTAAGATAGTGAAAGTTGATGTGAAAGTATGTAAGAGACTATGAGAGGAGTTAATGGGATGCGATAGGTTAATATTTTTAATTTAATATAAATCCAATTTCAAATATGAAAATAAAACAAATATGGCATATATTTTAGAATTATAAAAAAAATGTTGTATTTAATATTAAAAGAAGGGAGTAAAAACAAACGGATTCAATAGAAGAAAAAGAAAAATCTATAAGATGATTGTGATGCAAATGGCATTGTGCTTATCTCTTCATCATCCGGGTGTTAACTCGAAAACTTTGCATAACAGACTCAATCAATGGAAGCTATGATCAACAAATCCATGTAAGCCATGTTTCCCCAAACCGCAACCAATTAACTCATTGGTATCAAGAAGATGTCATAAATTTTACACGCAATCCACTCGTGTTTCCCACTAAACCTTCTAAGCTCAAAAATTTCTTTACCCATGGAATTGTCTGCTGAGAGTGTGAAATGTATGGCGTTGTGACTTGTGGGGTGAAAAATTGGATTCCTACCTAGTAGGTGGAGATCATCCAGCTAGGCAGAGTGTGCTGTTGTCGGCTGTAAGTCCGTACTTGGACTTTGATTTTATGAGAATCAAAACATCAAGTCAATTGACTTTTTCTTGTGAAAACAGACCCCACCCACAGCCGATGTTCGTTTTATTTTCACGTTTCTTACTTCGCCACTCGTGTGCCCTCGAAATCGTGATTCCATTTGTACACAGTAACTTTTTTCATTCACATTTTTTTTATTCTTTTCAATTCAATTTAAGTATAACATATTAATCCGGCATAAAATTTATATACGTATTAAATTTATATAAATTTTGATTAAAAAAATAATATTTTGTGAATAAAAATGAGATTTATTATAATATTTGTCAGAAAAAATAATGAATATATCGTAATATTTTTTTAATATTAAAAACTTACCAAAAATGTTATATTCATTTTAAAATAACCCCAAAAAAAATATCATAATTAAATTGAGACAAAAAGTAATATATTTTAAGATGAGAACCTTTGTTACATTGTATTGAGTAAAAGATGAGTTCAGATAAACGGGTTTCTTAAAGAAACATTGTGATCTTTTAGGACGGTCCAAAAAGAACAACGTTGAGACCGTACTCCATACCCAAAAAAAAGGTTGAGACCGTACTACTGACGGAGCCCATCTATATTTGCTAGACCATCCTTTCAACCCCTCAAGTGCGCCGAGAAAACAAGAGCAGTTACTTGGGCTCTCCTAAGGTTGGGCCACGTTATTGGGCGAGGCTAACTAAAAGGCTAATGGATAGCAGAATCCAAAACATAAGTCAGCAGCTATTTTTCCTCATATAGCATGCATATATTACTAAGAAAACTAGGTTAGATTTCGAGAGAAACATTAGGCTTTGTCGAAAGTCATACGACAGAAAATCATGATGGCACACAGGATACGACAGGAGAGTCACGATTAAGGGTAGTCATTCTGCCTAATCATTAACTGACGTGTGTTAGAAGTTTTCATGAATATGAGATGAATCGGCAGGGCTGAAGTGTTACTTGCTCCTTTAGCGACCCCATTTTCATACCCCCACTACTTCAACGACGAAAATCAAAGAGGGCACAATCAGCTAAATAAGAATAGCGAGTGTAAGTGTGTATTATTACTGTATCAGGTCAGTTTCAGTTTTATGTGTTAGTACAATTAATGTTGCAAAAAGCAAGGCGATAAATCGGTAATATACAAGACCACAAATGGACTAAATCTAAGGAATTAGGCAATTGACCTAATCCTATTCTTAACTATATGCCACCCAAACAGGAAGTCCAGAAAACAGGAGAGCTGGGTAAGTCAGGTGTACCTTGTCAGAACGAGAACCCGAATCTGAATACTCATTTTTGCTTGCTGCAGTAATATATCATCGTGCAGGCCCCATCGTCGGCAAGGAGCAAAAGGATAACCCGTGTTAAGTCGAATTGGAGGGTGTAATTTCACGATAGCAGGCTAGGACCGTTTCCGAAGCAATTCTTGCGTTATGTATAGTCATCTGAACATCCCGTGAAAAATGGGCCCTTGCTTTTGCATAGGGAGCCTCTCTTGCTGCAAAAGAAGAAAAAGAAAGTATTAACAGCTGAACGTGAGAACAAATGATGCATGAAAATCCAGGATTGAACTTAGAGGTCGACAAATGGACATATTTGAAGGATTTGACCACCCATATCAAGGATTTTACAAGTTTCCACAAGATATAGATGTTAAGTCTATAGCGAGGCAGATCATTCACAAAGCTAGACGTAGTCCAAAGAAGTCCATATTTGGCATTCGGAGCAGGCTCATGCTATTAGTAAGCTCCTTACCGGCTATGATTCTTTGCGTTCTGAGAATATTTTGCCGCCTTTTCCACCAGCATATTGAAAAGAGAATGAGTAATAGAAGCCCAACAAAAGAAGCTACTGCAATGCCAACTTTTGCGGCAGAAGAAAGATGAGGCCCACAGGTCGGAAGCCCTGGGATTCCACATAGACCTGAATTATCGGTAAAACTGAGAAACTTGTGTCAGGCATCATTCTTATCAAATTTTAAGCCTCAGAATCGAACAGCAGGGGCAACAGGGGACGAAGACACCGTACTTGAAGCTGGTTCGGTGCAGTAACATGCCGCCAAGTGATGCTGGAACTTTGCCTGATAGCTTGTTGCCATTGAGATTCCTGGAAAGCATAAGACTCTAGTTAAATCTGATCTTTCACAATGAATGCCTAATCTACGACTCGAATTGTAATCTTACAAAATCTTTAGCGAGTTCAATCGTCCCAGTGTCGCAGGAATAGTACCATTGAAGTCGTTGTAGGATAGGTCCCTGCCATGCAACCAAACATGTTCATAACCAATATCTATTCACATGTCAAAATGGTTCAACTTCCACCAACAAATAACTAAATATTAGTAAAAAGTTTACATTTCCTCATCCAATTGTAACATTGTTTGCCCAAAGCTTATGCCAAAGGTGAGAACCTTGAATACGTAATGTAAGAGCATGGCAAAAACAGTATACATCACACTTACAGAACTTCCAGGCTTCCAATGGTTCCAATAGATGATGGAATCGTCCCGTGAATGCTGTTACCGCTAAGGTTACTGAAAGTGTAACACAACGAGCTCCGTTAAAAGTAAATGCAAGGATGAAAGGCTACAGAAACACCAAGTTTTAACAAATTGCTGGTCATGCATGAAAAAAACTGAAGTGGTCAAGAGGATGTTCATGCTGCTAAAAGCATGCAGAACAAATCATCCTCTCATGCATGAAAAATGATAACTTACATGCTCTGTAGATGACCTAAACGAGATATGGTGCCCGGTAAGAAACCCCTAAGTCCCTGGTTGTCAAGGCCACTGCAAAAGAAAATCGTTATCTGATTACTTTAAATATTCACAGCAAAGAGTAGCCAAATAGAAAAATGGATAGGTTCCTTATCACAATTGCTACAACTCTAATTATCTTGGATTTCATTTGGTTGAACAAGCCCGAAGTCATAGGGGAACGACACCAGAGCACTGCACAATTGCATTCTTTCCAGCTTAGAATAACAGTCTCATGGATTTAGAGAACTTATCAAGAAAGATCAGATTCTTACATTCCAAGTGTGGCTCAAGAAGCCTCGGATGTGATTTTATACTTGTAGTCTCGTGAATCGTCAATACTCTATAGAATTTAATGAGAAGCCACACAATTTGAGGAATGAGGAAATAGTCCATGAACCGCTGTTACATATTAATTATGAGTAGACACTACCATATTACGAAAATAAACATGCATTGACTTACAGTCCATCGATGAACCATTGTCCCTGGGTAACATCAAAGCCGCAGTCTGCTCCACTCCATGGATGCTGTTGAGGAACACAAGGATCACCATTCCACCCAAAACGACGAGGAAGTTGCAATGCACTTTTCAGCGCTTGCAAAGCACTAATTAAACAGGAAAAGGGAACGTGTAAGATTGAGCACCATATATGATATATTAGATTAGATTATAACTTGCCAAATTTAGAAGTTAGCTACACACTCCTCAAAATGGCAAGACAACTACCAAATGTTAAAAGGACACAAGATGGAAGCTCCCAGCAATAAATATATAAAGAGAACATGTACCTTCACTGGCCTGAGTATTTGCCTCGGATACGATAACTTGAAACACCTCGATAGCATTGACTATGGCATGACTACCACTCGTGGGATGTAGAGATATAGCTAAAATCGGACCATTAACAGCAACTGTCAGTTCAGTACTAAAGCAGTGTTCGGGCCTCCACCCATGCCGATAACATCTATAGCACTGAATACAATATCACCATTTATCGAAATGTTAAATACCCTTTGCCCTGCTTTAGTCACTGAAGGATCGATCTCTGCAAAGTGTAGCCAAATAGAGTAGTTACTAGTCGGTTCCACATCCATTGTATAGGTTAAATCTGGCTGTACATCAGTACTAACCAATGCTGATTGATAAAGAGCCTGCGCATAGAAGTTTGGAGTAAATGATGTTTTACTGATCGCACTTTCAGTAGATATAGCCTAGTCAGAACCTGGACTAAAAGTTGTCAACGAATTCCAAAATCTATCTCCACCCCATTTACTCCCACCAAAATCTTCATCAAATTTTGGCTTCCCTGAACCACAGCTTAGCCTCTTGACTGTTTTCAGCATTAATCCCAAATCGAATTGGGGGCCAAAATAGTACGTCCGGTTGTCAACCTGAAGAATCTCAATAGGTAGAACAGCAGGATCTCCATGACCAGTGCTATGGAAGCAACTAGAAGCACTGCGATCAACTACAAAGGCAAGTGCTTCGGCAAACACTTGCTCATTGTCTTGGGTACTCCACCCTGTGCTTAAGGAATCGATTAAAGTACCCTCAACGGACATCAAATAGAGGTTCACTGTCAAAATTGGGATTGTTAACCAGTCCAAAAAATATCCTTATTGAGTAGTGTCCACTAGGAACGCGGTTAATAATATAGCAATTCTCTGGACCCTCTGACAGAGGAAAATAGCAAAGTGTAGTCAGCGGAGGCGTGATGAAACTGGGTCTCGTAGCATTGGCTGGTATTCCTCCAGTATAGGCAAAATCCTTGTACCATAATGTATT
>JAOVYX010000917.1:0-13152 GCA_035668315.1 Drosera spatulata | reverse complement strand
TGCAGTAAGGTAAAGTAAAGATCCTATTATACCTCTATATAGTGTTTGATCTATACTTTTACCTTTTTCATCTTTGTAAATTTTAGCAGTAGAGCTCATGGGGATTTTCATTGGAGTTGAGTTTTCTAGGACAAACTTTTTAATTACATTTGTTAAGTATTTTGATTGATTTATAAATATTCCTTTACTTAACTGTTTCACTTGCAGACCTACAAAATATTTTAGTTCACTAATGTGACTCATCTGAAATTTGGATTTCATTAGTGTAGCAAACCATTCATATAGTTTGCTGTTAGTGCAACCAAAGATGATATCATCTACGTATATTTTCACTAATAGTGTGTGCTCGTTATGTTTCTTAAGAAACAATGTGATATCTACCTTTCCTCTTTGAAAGCCATTATAAGAAAGAAAGGTAGAAAGAGTTTCATACCACGCTCTTGGAGCTTGTTTCAAGCCATAAAGGGTTTTGTCTAACCTGTAGACATAATTTGGATGTTCAAAGTCTTCAAATCCAGGAGGCTACTCGACATAAACTTCCTCCTGTAGCTTTCCATTTGGTAAAGCGCTTGTTACATCCATTTGTAAGACTTTGACGTCTTCATATGCAGCATATGCCAGGAACATTCTTATGACTTCTAATCTTGGAACTGGGGCATAGGTCTCATCAAAGTCGATCCCTTCTTCTTGAGAGTACCCCTTGGCCACCAATCTAGCCTTGTTTATGATGATTATTCCATTTTCATCAGATTTGTTCCTGAAGACCCATTTGCGGCCAACAACTGGATAACTCTTTGGTCTTGGCACAAGATACCATACTTGATTTCTTAGAACTCATTTAGTACTTCTTGCATGGCATCTATCCAGTTAGGATCACTGAGAGCTTCATTAATTGTATTAGGCTCCATTTCTGAAATCAAGCAAGTAGGCAGGCATTCCTTTGTGGTTGCCCTCCTCATCTACACTGGGACATCCTTGTCCCCTGTTATGTCTCTCTCAGTGTGTGCCTTGATCCATCTGTCTTTGTCCTCATGCTGGTCAATGGCACTTTCTTCCAGTTTTTGCTCTGCTGCATCTTGTTATGGGTTTGCCTTTAGGGACTGCAGACGACTCTGCCTTTACTGCAGGGTCATTTTCCTCATCTGCATGTTGTTTATCATCCATACATGCACATTCCTTATCAAGAACATCAGCATTACGTGTAGATGACTCAGATTCATGTGCAGGAACCTAGTTAGTAGACTACAAGTTTCATTTTTCTTTTGCAGGAAGAATACCCAAGTATATCTCGAGTAATCATCCATAATTACTAGTGTTTATTTCTTCCTGTTCAAGCTCTCTACCTCTACTGGTCCAACAGATCCATATGCAGTAGTTCGAGAACTCTTGTGGTCTCTGTTTGGTAAACAGGTTTGAAACTTGCTCTAGTCTGCTTTCCTTCTTGACAAGGTCTTCATAATTTATCCTTCCTGAGCTTAACTTGAGGAATACCTCTTATTAAGTTACCCAAAGATAATTTTGCCATTGTTTTGAAGTTTAGATGTGCTAACCTCTTATGTCATAGCCAGTTTATGTCATCTGTATCCTTAGTATAAAAGCATGTGACTTGTGCAGACTGTGATAAGTTGAATTCTAGTGCATAGATGTTTCCTAATCTATGACCTATCAGTTTGACTTCTTTGGACTCTTTATCTATGACTATACATGTGTCATTAGTAAAAGTCACTTCATAATTCTTATCACACAATTGGCTAATGAAAAATAAATTATGTTCAAGCCCTTTAACATAAGCAACATTCCTAAAGATTAAGGAACATGTACCAAGGATTCCATAACCTTTAATTTTACCTACTTTGCAGCCACAAAACACGACTAAGGGACCTTCTTCTTTTTTGTAATCTTGCAATATACTCTTATTCTGTGTCATGTGCCCTGAGCAACCACTATCCAGATATCATGCTTGATCCTGTACTTCCTGCAATCATATATGCAAAATTTGTACATAGTACCCATGATCATGGGTTCTCATTTGTTAGTCTTAGGTATCCACACTCGAATAGGTTTCTTGTATGGTACCCAACACTGAGAGGTTTTGTGGTCGGGCTTGCCATAATTATAGCAGTAGACCTTTGGTTTAACCTTAGGTCGTCTGGTTGGATGTTGCCATCCACTCTACTATGTACTACACATGCAGTAGTGTTGTCTGTATGGTCTCTTTGACACACGAAGAGAACCACTATTCCATACTGAGTAATTTGTTGCAAAATGAGATTTCTCAAATCTCCTGTAAGCTTGGTAACGAGTTATATACTCATTTCTTTTGACAGTATGCACGTGAGAGGGTTTCTTGACTTCTATTGCTGTATTAGCGGAAGTCTTAGGCTTTAAGGACTATGCAACAAAGACTTTAGCTTTGTTCTTGTCCTTTGCAGTAGAGGGATTCCTCTTCTGCACAATCTTTGCAGACGGGTCAATCTTTACAGGTTGTGTAGTAAAGACCTCACTGTTCTGCATCCTGATTGCAGGCGTCTCACCCTTCTGCAAGACTTCGACAGAGACATTTTTTTGACTCATGTAAGTGAACCTTTTCACCGAGCCAACTCTTGTCTCCAAGCTTGGATACTCTTATGTGATCTTTGTGTCTTTTTAGAAATAATGTGGTGTCTACTTTATCCCTTTGAAAACCATTTTCACAAAAAAAAAAAAAAAAAAAAAAAGGTTGAAAGAGCTTCAAACCATACCCTCGGAGCCTGTATCAGTCCATTTAAGGCTTTGTCTATCTTGTATACATACTCTGGATGCTCAAAATCCTCAAATCCTGAAGTTCGTTGAACGTAGACCTCTTCTTCGGTTACATTTATGAGATGAAGCATATAGGTAGACATTCCTTTGTTGTAGCTCTCCTCGTTTACACTGGTGTATTTTTGTCATCTTTGATTACATCCTATGTGTGAGTTTTTATCCATCTTCCTTTTACTTGAGCTTCAGTGATTGATGTTTCGTCAAGCTGTTCTTCAATTGTTATGGTCTCATTTTTTGTTTCTCCTTTTTCAATTTCCTTTTCCAGTGAAGGCGGTTCCTTTTTCAATTTCCTTTTCTTTAAGATGTTCTTCAATCTGTTCTTCATCAAGATGGGCACATTCTTCGTAGCAAATAATAGCAACATGAGGAGAACTAAATTTTTCTTCAAAAGAAACATGCATTGATTCCTCCAGAGTCCTGTTCTTTTGTTGTTTTTTTAAAAATGCTTTGCTTGCAGTTGAGCATCCGAGAAAAAATTCCTTCATCGGACTTAGGATCAAATTTTCCTAGGTGTTGTTTGTCATTATTGTGAATGTAGCATTTGTAACCAAATATATGGAAGTATTTGATACTTGGTATCTTCCCTTTCATAATTCATAGCTGGTTTTTTTGATATTTGGGGATAAGTCATCTGTTTCGGAAAAAATAGACAATGTTTACTGTTCTTGGCCAATAGCTCTTGGGCAGTTCTGCATTTGACAACATTGTTCTCCCTGCCTCAATGAGAGTTTTATTTTTCCTCTTACAACACCATTTTGTTATGGTCTTCTCGGTGTAGAGAAATTGTTTGCAATGTCATGATCATCACAATATTTGTCCACACAATGTTGGTCAAATTCTGTGCCATGATCACTCCCAATGGCAATCACATCAGTACTCTTTTAATTCTGTACTTGTCTTAGAAATTTCGCTAGTAGATTATAGGTTTCACTTTTCTTATGTTGGAATATTATCTAAGTATATATTGAGTAATCATCCATAATCAATAGGGTATACTTCTTCCTACTTAAACTCTCCACTTTCACTTGACCAAATAAGTCCATGTGAAAGAATTCAAGAACTCGAGTGATTTCTGAGGAATTTACGGGTTTAAAAGCTTGTCCTACTTTGGTTTCCTTATTGACAGGATTTGCATTTTTTAAGGAAAGGTTTGCTATGGTATTGAAGTTCAAGTGAGCCAGTCTTTTATGCCACATATAATTTATGTTCTCATATTCATTTGTATAAAAATAGATGTTCTATGCAGACCAAGAACATATTGAAGTATAATGCGTAAATATTTCTCTTTCTACAGTCTATTACTTTGACTTCTTGCGTTGCTTTGCCCTTTACAAGTGAGAGTATGAAAGATATCCCATAATCTTTATCACATAATTGACTTATTGATAATAGATTATGTTTCAGTCCTTTTACATATGTTACAACTCTAAAGATAAAGAAACATGTACCAAGAGTCCCATAACCTTAAGTATTACCTATCTTACCTCCTCCAAAAGTTACAAGGGGACCTTCTTGCTTTCACTACCGTGTGAGCAAGCTTTTTTTCTCCTATCATATGCCCAGAGCATCCACTATTTAGATACCATATTTCCTTGTGATGTTCCTATAAGATATTCAATATTCACAGTTGGTCCCCATATGCATAGGTCCTGATTAGTTAGTCCTAGTTACCCACAATTTAATAATTTTTTTTGTGTTGGGACCTATATTCAAAAGCTTTTTGACTTACTATGCCACACTTATAACACAAGACTTTTGGTTATGTTATGTTGACATTTCTATTTGGTCTCTCGTAACTCCTATATTGCATACTGCAGTTGTAGTAGGGTTGAAAATATGGTCTCCTCCATGCAATAGTGGGATTGTAGTTCCATACTGCATAGTTTGGTGTATATTGGGTTGTTACGTGACGATGAGTGATGTTCCTTTTGAATATTTTTCCCTGTGGTTTTAGTCTTTGCAGCATGGGAGGCTAACTGATCTTCTACTTAAGTTTTATAGGTGAGTGGTTTAGCTTCTGCTTCACTTCTATAGTTGAGACTTTACTCGTCTGTAGAGCTTTTATAGTTTGACTGTCTCTCATCAATAGTACTTTTGCAAGTGGTTTCTCAATCTCATCCTTGCTAGCTGTAGGGACTTCTATGGATTTTGAACATTCAGCTTCACCTACTGTTGTTTCGTAATCCAGATCGTTCATATGAGGATTGACTCATGATTATCATCTTTTTCAAGATCCATGGTCTTTTCATTCCATATGTCAACCTGTTTTTGTAGCTCAAAATTTTTGTTTCTGAGTTTCTCTACTACTTCAATAAGAGATTTCACATTTGCATCAGATTCTTTGAGTTCATTTTCAACCACTAGTAAGTCCTTTGACTTATTCTTTAGTATTTCATAGGTTAGATTGTAATTCTCTTTGAGAATTTTAATCGACTCAAGGTTTTCCTTATTTTCCCTAGTTAGGTTTATAATGATCGCAAAGATCTCTTGAAGAACCTCTTTGAGTTCCTCAATAGAGGCATCTAAGGTTGAAAGATCAAATACATGTTGTTTCTCCTCAGTTCTTGCCATCAAGAACAGTTGGACATTGAAGATTGTCTCTATATCGTCGGAGTCTGTCACTCCAGGTCTTGTCTGCATATGCCTTGTCCTTTTTTTTCTTTCCCGAGTTATCTTACCTGTAGTCCTTTTTCTTCTTCTATGTAGTAGAATTCTATAAAGCTCGTATGTACTGTGTACCAAAGTGTCTTGGTTTGCCGCACTTGTATCAAACTTCTTTCTCAATTTCCTGAGGTTTTCATGGAGTATTTTTCTAGAATTTTCTTTCTAAACAGCTTCCTAAATTTCTTGTGCATGAGTGCCAGCTCCTCTAATACTAATTCCTCACTTGATGAGGAGGTTTCACTCATTTTTGTTTCGCCGTTGATTTGAGTATTTTATTCTTGGCTTTGAATGTAAGTGTCTTCTTTCTTACTTCATCAAAGTGCTTCTTTTGTTCGACTTCTACATTGTAGGTGTGTTAGGATTGATGTGCAATCCATCTACCTGTATAGTAATTGATATTAAAACTCTACATTATGACATATTCATAGTCCATTTTTTTGGGTTTTTTTTTTTTTTTTTTTTTTTTTTTTGGTATGGACATATTCATAGTCATTCACTTAGGCTTATAACTAGAATAGTCAATGGAGTCTAGGATGCGAGTAGCAGTGTAGTAGAGGATCATAGATGGAAGGCGATTATGGATCACCAGATACAACCAACATCAAAAGTTCAAGATAAGTGTTATGGGATGAATTTATGCAGCACAGGAATCTAGAATCTGTCAGAAATAGGACCAAGGATAAGTCACAAACGCAGCAGACTGTGTGCAACAAAGCTGACTTGTAGCAGATGCAGGATCTCAACAGACTGGGGGTGAAGCAAGACTAGTTAGTGATTAGAGTAATGGTCAAATCGAAAATTTGAGATTGAAATCTGTATGAGGTTGAAGAATGTTATGAAAGGATCCTATCAACATCATTAAGGATTTTGAAGGATACAAATAGACAGCTATCAATATCAAATAGTACAGTCACAAGTTGAGCCATATAAAAGGAAATCCAATTCAAACAGAGATGGTTGAAGGTGGTGAGAAATTGATAGCATGCAAGCTGAAACATTATTAAACATCATCGGCAATGATTCTTGTGTGCTGGATTGAAGATCTAAGAAAAGAGTTCACTAGTCTACATCAAGAATAAGTCTGTAGTAGAATCAAGTTTGATCTGTGCACAAGGCTTGGTTCTTTGTCTTAGCAAATTTTGTAAAACTAGTAAGAGATTATTTGTAAGAAAAAAAAAAAACAAAAAGAAAAGAAAAAAAGCCAGATAATGAAATACCACTTGGCTTGACTACACTAGTTATTAAGGAAAGACTGGATTTAAGCCTTCTTTGATCATTTGACAACGATTGTTTGAATCAATAAAATCTGTGTCTTACACTGCTTTTTATTTTATTTTACAACTGTTATAAAACTTGTTGGATACAAAGAGATTTGTCCAACGGACTCAAATCTCGAATGCAAACTAATTCCGTTAGCCTGTAGTAGAACAGTTAACATAAAATTTTTAAATAGTTTATTCACCTCCCCCCCCCCCCTTTCTAGGCTATATTGTGGTACTCTGAAAATTACGAGGTACGTTGAACTCCATATACCTGAGCCATTGATATCTTGGACAAGTCTTTGAATTCCATGATGGCTGTTGTTTTTGCACCCGAAGCTTCTCCAACAGACCTCATGAATTTCAAGTTCAGGTCCTTGCTGTCATAAGTCTTTCCTAGTGTCTTGAAGATGTTCACAAGGAAATTGAATCTCTTATAGAAGCTTGTGAGTTTCTCATCATATTTCATAGTGATCCAGTCATATTGCTGCATCTGGGCATCTTTCTTAATTTCTCTGATCGCATTTGTCCCATTGTTCCTCAGCAGCTGAGCATCGTATGCTTCCTTTGCAGTAGTAGTGTGAACAACTATTTCGAACATGTCATCATCTAGAGCCTTGAAGATCTGATTTTTGGCTCTTCTATCCACCAACACTAGATCCTAATCATTCTTAGTCCACTGAGCTTTTGGCTTGTCGATTTCCCTTGATGCATCTGCTAGATATTTCATCTTTGGGATGTAAGGGCCATCATGGGTATGTAATGCATAATTTCATCAAGTGAGTCTAGATGAGAGAGCATCCTCAGCTTTCAATAGTTGAATTTGTCAAAAGAGTATATAGATGGTTCTCCACTGTTTGAACACTTTTCTAGCTTTGGAGAAGCCATTCTTTCTCAATAAAATAAACTGTTAGTAACTTTATTGCAAGTAATCACAAGGAGAAAGTAGACCTTTCGCTTCCTAATAACTATAAAGTGTAGGAAGTTAGGCTCTGATATCAACTGTAATTCAAAGAATACAATGATATAACCTAGAAGAGGGGTTGAATAGCTATTTAAAATTTTTCTTCTATGAACAATATGCAGTTAGGCTTAGCTAGTAAGCAAACTATTGTACTTTAGACTAGTAAAATTTATCTGTAGAAGAGATTTTGTCTCTCTGATTGATCTCTTTGTGATCATGATGTATTAATAACAATTCTAACATATGAAATGAACAGTAAGAAGACCATAATTTATATGGTTCATACAACGTTGAAAAATGACCAACGAGGCTTAGTGTAATCTTTCTTATTGACCAGTATAATCAAGACCAAAAGGTACATCACTATCAGATTGTTTGTGGCTTATAATAAATATCTTACAAACTACTAGAAACTTGTTAAGATCTATCGAGCAACCCTTGCACAGATCGAGTTTTGACTATGCTACAGTCGAGCGTATATTTTTAGAATTTTCTGCGTGTATTATTTTTGGAATTTTTTTTCAAGTTTTTGTATTTTTAAATATATTTCCCTTAATTTAATTATAAATCAACAAAAGACATAAAAGATCATTGCATAACCAATAAAGTAAGCTAAAATATGCCTTTTATGAGTGGTTTTTAAAATCTTCTTTTTGAGATATATATATGTATATCATCTTCATTCTTCTAACTCATAGAAACTTAATTCATGTAATGCCTTCAGATTTAGTCACGATCACATAGTTTTTATGAATGGTTCACTTTAGTAAGAATAAATAATTAATAGAAATCAAGCAAAAAAAAATATAAGCTTTTTATATGAAAATGTCGATATACTTCGTTTTTGATCTCACTGACTTCGCATCCTAGATCCGTCACTGGACATGATCTCCTATAATCATGCTAATTACATGGTAAGTGTCTAGGAAAAATTATCTCAAGATATCACCTATAAAAAAACAATTACCAATAAGTATCATCCCTTTTATTTTTTCCAACCTAGTACCCCATAAATTTTTTTAAAAAAAATAAAATCCTGTTTTCTTGATTCAGGTCTACTCTTATTTTCTTTTTTCATAAAAAATTCTTGCTTTCTAATTTAATTGGATACAATTAGATTCTTCCTTACTTGCGATTGCCTGCTTTTTTCGATTAATTGTCCTTTTAGCATAAGAAATTTAACAATGGGAAATTCGCTGTGCAAATTCCCTGGAAGGTGATGCTATGCCCTGTGGTCAAAAGCACCATAAGCACGTGAATCCCTTTATCCATTACTTCGTCATACATTGTGGCAGCTCACAGGCTTGTTCCCGGTAAAGAAAATAAGAATACTGCCCAACTCTTTTTTTTTTTTTTTTTTTTTTCGTCATCGTCGTCATTGTCATTTCATTCTCATCGTTAGTTTGTCGTTATTGTTGATAGTTCTTCGCCATCGTTAGTTCGTCATCATTAGTTCGTTGTTATTGTTCTCATCGTTAGTTCATCGTTCAGTAGTTGATATTAGTTTGTTATCGTCATCGTTAATTTGTCGTTGTCGTTAGTTCGTTGTCGTCGTCCTCATCGTTAGTTCATCGTCGTCGTCGTGGTCATCATTACTTCGTCGTCGACGTTGTCATCAGTTCTTCTTCTTCTTTTTCTTCGTCGTCGTCATCGTCAGTTCATCGTCATCGGTTCATTGTCGATTTGTCGTCGTCAGTCGGTCGTCGGTTTGTCGTCGTTGGATTTAGTAATAATTAATCATAGAAAATTGAATTTTGGTTGGAATAATTATATTTGAGGAAATGATCTTATAATTGATTACGGGGTACTAATGGGAATGAAATAAAAATGAGATTTTTTTGTGTAATTAAAGCTGCATAGGGGTACCTATCAAGAATTTTCCTAAGTATCTATTACATAATTATAGCCACAATAGAAAAACTAAATCAAATGAAACTAATCTTTTTTTTTTTTTTTTTTTGGAAGGCAAATGCAACTAATCTTCACAATGACAAACCAGGATTTGTGTGAAGACAATATCCTAAATGTGTTGATATCGTATGATATCCCGCCCTAGGTTTTAAGGGATAATATGAGAATATAATTTTTTAACAAGATAATATGAAATTAACTAAGCTTTAATGGGGTACTTCGGTTTTAAGGGAGTTATCTACTACTTTCTCAAAAAGAAAAAAGAAAAAAAAGGCTTATCTATTATATACTAAATGAAATGATTCAAACTGTAGCTTTGTTTGTTTGATATCTTAAAAATAAATATTTTTGTCTAATTCCATCAAAATCTAAGTTAGATCTCAATTTCTGAATAATGATTAAATCCATTTATTTTTGTTCCGTGCATTATTGCACAGGTACAAAAACTAGTTTGTAACTAAGTTAATTTTATGCAATTATCAAAGAAAAAAAGTTAATTTTATTTCCGTGACATCATAGGACAATATCACCGAAATGAACCAACAATTAATCTAAGATTTGATGGATGCCATTATCGAAAAAAAAAAAAAAAGATTTGGTGGATGCAATAAATCCAAGAACCTTGTGTACAATGTACAATAAATTGTGGAACTACGTTGTCCGTCAAATATGCACAGATATATGAACATATGAAGCCCAGTAATTGAGTGGGACCAAACCAAACCAGCTTAGCTACCCATCTCCACATTTTCACGTTTCGACCAAACCATAAACACTCACAACCACCTTTTGCTCTGATGATGCACAACTTAATTTGCATTGAAAATGCATGATGTATTCGAGAAGGTTCCAAAACCAGTGGCCGCGAAAACCAAGGCCCAAGGGCATGCATTGCAAGCACTTTGTTTCCAACTTTATTAGTGGATAGCAGGATAAACAGTTTTATAGATAGGGTTCTACGTTATGATTTGTAAATGAGCTAGCTGTACTGGCCGGGAGATGTGGCAAGTTTTGGATAGCTGTACTGGCTAGTTAAATTAGTCAAATGAATTCAGCAAAATTTAAAGTTGTAGTACTCCTTTCTATCTCAAAATAGAATCAACATCTTCCTATTTGAACTAATAACTGTAGTCATATCTCTTTCCATAAAGTTTTCCCGGTGAAATAGTAATTCCTCATTTTCGTCTTCATCTCGTAATATTTCATCTCGTAATATATTATGTTGAAATATATAATTTACATAAATATTGATGTTTCACGATAAATTTATAATAAATTACGTTTGATCGTCCTTATACACGTGTTAAATTTTGTATCGACATGCATATAAAATCAAACTGTCATAATAATTATGAGACGAAAAAAATAACATTCTATTTACAAACAATCCCATCAACACTATCAAAAACTTTATTTTTTTCAACAAAATTCGTTTTCTCGTATGTTGTCCAACAGTTTGCTGTGGTTTGGGATGGAGGAAGTCGTACCAATACTTAATTAGTGTGTTTGATCGTGCAAAGAAAACGTTGTCCAAGAAGCAACAAACCCTGAACTAACACACGAAAAAACGAGACGAGCTCTGTGAACCGCAACTTTCCCGCTTGAGAACTCCACGCGCCTGCAGCCTGTAGACACGTGCTGTCAACATGTACGCTCGACTGTTGACCGAGTCCCGCTGACCTGGCACCTCCACTGTGCCCAGCTGACCTGGCTATTCTGACACGTCAATGCTTACATGGCACCGCTGATTTTCCAGGATTAAAATCAAGGGATGGAGAGGCGAAGATATGATTTTAGGAGACCAATACCAAAATCACAACATTTTCCCTACACACATTTGACCGTTAACGTTATCCCTCCCTCAAAGATGATCCAAATTATTCCCCTCATCTTTTGCCATTCCTGGCCTTTCTCTACACATTCATCCATCCCCTTTCTTCCACTGGGAACCCTAAATGGCTTCTGCATGGGCCTTGATTTCGCATCCTACTGCGTCGCCCGGGTTGTTCCCGAGCCCGAACAGAAGACGACCCTTAGCTGCTCTCTCCTCTAATTTTTCGATGGTTTCCTCTTCGTCTTCGGGCTATGATCGTAGAAGAGGGGGTATTGTTGTGCGACGGAGGTTGTTCTTTGTCAGGGCTAGCACCGATCAGCCAGGTTAGGGTTCTTACAATGTCTTTGTTTGTGTGTGTTGCACGAATTGATTTATTGAGCTGTTATTTAGCACTGTTATTGGTTTAATGTCTTGGGTCGGTCAGGGTTCGATTTGGTTGCTCTTAGTGAAACTCGAATTTGAACATTTTTTAGGATTTGCTTGAGTGTACCTTGTGAATACCGACTTTTCGTTTAGACGGTGTATACGCACACAACCGAGTTGGCGGTCTAAGGAGAGCACGGGGAACTATCACTTAAAAACTCTCTCGATCCTTTAACTATTTACAAAACCCACTTGATTTATTATCATGAAGTTTTTGGTGTTCCAATTCAAAACTAATTGACAACGAGTGTAGTTGCCCATGATCTTTATATGCACGTATAAAATTTTCACGTTATCTGACGTAGCTAAATTACACTCAACAATTGTTACCGTTCAAATTCAATGGATGAGAGAGGAGTTTCTAAGAGATTAGAGATTAAAATGAATGCAATTAGCATTCCCAACGGAAAGTACAAAATTTGAATTCAACTCGTTTGGTGCTGTTGTGACATGTTGATGTGTATTAAATCACACATCGTTGCTTTATTCTATACGTTTGTTTTATTCCCTTTGAATTGTCTAAATTGTATTTTTAGTGTCGTTTTACCTTGGAATGTTGGTACTGCTGCGTGTTAATGTTTTATGACAGATTGGCATGGAATTTGAAGCGAAAAATAAAGAAAACTCAAGAGAATGGAAATCCATGAACTCGAAGAGCTGCATTTCACGTTTCACTACCGTTTCATATGCTTCGAGAGTCTTTTCAGCAAACTTTTACCACGATTAGTTAGATTTAAGTGTTTAGATGCTATGTATAAGTTTTGAGAATTTTTGGATGTCGTTTGCTAATTTTAGTTTTAGTTTTAAGAAAACAGTACACAGTACCGTGGACACGATGCCTTGTCGCGGGCAGAACAGTCGCGGGCTCGACGGAGCAGGAGTCGTGGGCGCGACGAGGCCCCAGATGCAATATGTTGATTTTTGTCCGTCTGATTAATTCTGTTACGCTCCCAAGCCTGTATAAACCCTTCCTAGGGTTGAATGAACATAAATTTCGGCAGAGGAAGGTTTGGAGGCGGCAGAGAAGATGGAGGAGAAGAAAGGCGACGCAAAGAAGGGTTTTTGGAGAGAAATTCATCGCATCTTCATTCCAAACGCTTAGCATAGTCATCGGATTGCTTTTGGAATACTATTAAACACTGTATAGCATCTGTCTCTTGTCCTCAACTTGACCAGAATGTTATCTTGTTCTGTTTTAATGAATTCCATGCTTTTTTGGTTGAATATGTGTGAGTAGTTTGTTTGTAGGGATGTGTTGATGCATTTAGAATGTATAGATCATGAGATATTGAACT
>JAOVYX010000916.1:0-13152 GCA_035668315.1 Drosera spatulata | reverse complement strand
CAATCCTGATATCGCCTCCTCTAGTTCTTTAGGGCTGTCCCTATAAACCCAAATGTCACCAGATATTGGTCTTCATGGCAATTAAAATCTCAGATCATATATGATTTGTGTGAAAGAAAAAAGAAAGCCAATCGAAAGCCATTTGAGTTGAAATAAAACTCTAGATGGTTGCAGTCTCTGCCGCATAGAATGGAGAAGGAAAACACATTCTGCCGACATAACTTGTTTAGACTCTAAGACCAACAAGATGATCATAGTATGATGCAGAAGCCCATATTTTCATCAAACAAACCAGTCGACATATTTTCATCAAACAAAAGCAATCAACTTGAATAACATGGAGTCACCACTGACGTGTTACTTGATTGTGTTCCTTTCTCTGCAAGAAGATGGCAATACTTCTCTACCATGGAAAACACCTCCGCCATGTTCTGCTCCCGGATAACATGCTTGACCTGCTCACAAAACCATTTCTTCACATCAAATACAAAACCAAAAGGAAAACATAACTACTTGATCTTGTGTAAGGCATGGCAAGTGAGGACTCACGCGGAGTAGAGCTTGTTCATGATGAACGTGATTGAGTAGTTGAACGACATCAGACCAGGCGTGAGAGCAGCGAACATAGTGCTGATTCTTGAGGATGGCGGCTCGAGTGAGAGCATGTTTAGCCCAAGTGTTCAGCTTCGAGTCATCTCCTTGCTTCCCTTGTATTGACTTCGCCATGGTCGCTTCGTTCCCGCTCTTCGATTTGTTATAGTCTCCCGTCGCTCAAAGCTTAAGGCTCAGTAAGGTCAGTACAGGGAGGTGAAGTTTGGTTCATCCATGAAAGTCTCTGCCAAATGTCTCTCAGAATAAACCAAGTCAAATAAGGTGCAATCAAGAACATAGTTTTTTAATGACATTTAATCTTTTGATTAAGACACAGGTTGATCAGAGTACTTGGTCACTTCATGATTACACTTGCAAGTTGGTAACCCATTTCTCATTTTCGTGGATATGATAAGAATCGAGATACATGGACCAATTCAAATATGGCAGAAGGAGAAAGCGATATGAAAACCTGCGCATGAACCCACTCTTACATAAGATCAAACTCAAGAGGAAGACTATACTCTCGCATACGACATGAAGACTGAACTAACCCACAGCATTTTGCGGACCGACTGAGAGAGCATGTTACAAACAATAGTATCTAATCTAACCGTCTAGGAACATACTCAATGACAAAGATCCTCATCCCAATGATTCACAATCAAGTATTCACAACCAATGTGCATTCTCTGTATGCATCTCTCTGAACTAACCAGTTTTTCTGTCTGGGAAAACGAGAACAAGAGTAGTCACTTTTTGGGAGGGAAAAAGAGAGAACATCAGATGGAAAGATATATCCATGCATTATGCATATCATGTCTTCGTACTTGGCGTTCACCTCAAATAACAGAAAGAACAGAGATTTTAAAATCAAGAAACATCGACACTTTTCACTCTAAATATAATCTGACTACATCACTGTTTCACACAACGGGTAGGAGAGCTCAACGACGGAGGAGGTAGTTTCTAGGCACGCAATGTGGACTAGAGAGTGCCCAAAGACCACTAGGAAAGATAATGGTTGACAAGCCTTGTTTCGGCTTTTAGCTCATCTCATCATCCTCATTCTCAAGCTCATCCATGTGATCAAGAAGATAATTCGCAGCCAGTTCCTCATCCTTGTTGCAGGCAAAGTAAACCTGCAACACAGTGGTCCGTCTGAATCCCATAGCTTCAAGCTGCAAGGGAAAGAGGGCAAAGATAAGTCAGCACAAGCGGAGTGAATGGAAGAGAGAAGCACAGAATTCAGCATCCAGCGGATTAAAAAGTGAAAAAAAGAGAGAGGAGAAAACACATGATACAGAAAACTCCTGCAGACAATTCAAAACCAGACTTACAGAACTCTCACAATAACTAATAATCTGCACAATGAAAGCCATCATTCAAGTGAAGACATGTTAATATCATATGTTACGATTTCATCCCAATTCATGTGGTTCCTTTTAATTCCTTCTCACCTTCCAAACAAAATTTTCTCACTCCCCTTAAAATTCATAGCCATCGAATAACGTGTCCAACACACCTCAAATGATTTCATCTCATCTTCCCCTCTATCAGGACCAAGCTGCTAGAAATCACTCCAGTATAGGTGTTCACCGCTATGCTATGCGTCATTATCGGTCCTCAATATTTAATACAATACATGGTGTCATGGCTTTACAAAAATGTTCCCCTGAATTTATTAGGGTTCTTTTGACATGTAAGATTCTCGATGTCATCCTACATCAGCGATATGTGTTGCATCTTCTCCATTTCTAACGTCACCATGCATTGGTGTGTCCACAAAACTTAGCTTGGCACTGTATCTACTCTGAAACAATCGTGGCCTCCTGAAACTCAACAAAGTCATTGGAAAAAACAAAACAAGTGACTTTTGAGCAGCCCCAACCTCTTCTTCATGAGTGTTCAATATGATGTGCTTCACTAAACACTTCAAATCCGGCTATAGAACATTCAGAACCAATAGTGGCAAGACACAAGCTACGAGACGTGCCTCCTTCATTTCCAGAGGATATGGTTGATGTACAAGTTTCACCCATCTAAAGCATCTCAGACTGCTTCCAAGCCTACTTCATATGTTAAGAAGCATCGCAAGGGTTCCTCCCCAACCCAACTCGAAAATATGTCTCGAAAATCTCTCAGCAATTCCCGTATCTAACCCATTAGTCATAAGCTCCACAAATAGGTTGTACACATCTTCTAAATTGCCACTTTTCAGCATCTATTCTCATCTCACTATCACTAGATCCATTACTATGGCATAGCCAGTCAAAGCTAATCCTTTCTCAACCAGTAGTGCTACTAACTCCATCATGTCACGGGTAGGGCTTGTATACCTATTTCTTGCATCCAAGCATAGGCAGTCACCTTGTGTACCTCCTTTAGATGTACTTACCGACACAGCAAACCTAGCACCTAGCCCGCCTCTCACAACACTAACCAACAAAAGCAAGCAATAATGCAGCAAGAAACACGACAGACCCCCGGAAGCCTTCAGAACTTCAAAGGAAAATGCAAGAATCCAGAGTCAAGAAGTTTCACTTAAGAGTACATATACAAAAAGACAAAAAAAACAAAAAAAAACAAAAAAAACAAAAAACATAAGACTAATAAATGAGAATGGGAGTTTCAAACTATCTAATTATCTTTAATATCAAGCACGCTGTCTTACATTGACCTTAGAAGAATTTTTTCCTTAAAAAAGAAGACTAAACACTTACTCGCTCGATGGCTTCACGTTCCTCAGGTGTAACCGTCACAGTTTGTGGAGCAGTTGAGGCCAACTGCGACAGCAAATTCCTGTTACCAAGAGGAGACATGGGAACTAATGATTAAATAGCCCATCAAGAAGGGCACAAATATCATCATAATAATATAGAAGAGAATCAGCTATACCCTTCTCCTTCAACAGGTTCATTAATCAGGCGAAGAAAGTCTGCCTGATGCTCTTGAATCAGCCGCATGAGATGCGGGTTTTGTTTTCCAAGCTCCTGAAGCATTGGCTGCGAAGAAATTATGATACATCAGCCTCTCAATAAATTAGAAGGAAGCTGGAAACAATACTTGGATAAACAAGCCTTACCTGTAGAATTTGGGGGTTTGCTTGCACCATAGTTCGTAGTGTTTGGAACTGCAACAGCAAAATCTCATGAGTTAAGCATCATGCTACAGAAGCAGTGAACAATATAAAACCCAATCATAAGATACCTGTTGACTATTGCGAAGAAAATCCAACGAGCCAGCGCTAGCAGGTGATCCCAGATTGGGAAGGCCCTAATGCAAACCCAAGCATGAAACCTAAGCTTCAGTTATATTTAAGAAGGAATTTTCGATTCTACTTCATCCTTCAGAAACAATAAGACCTTACACAAAAAATAGGCAACACACCTGGGGAAAGAGGTCTAGCGGACTTGAATTAGGCCCACTGGTAGGTACAGTAGCTTGAGGAGCCTGAGCAGGAGGATTTACTGCCGGCGCAGCCTGCCCACTGGTGGGAGTTCGAGCCACAGGGGGAGCCTCAGCTTGTTCAGGAATGCCCTGCCAGTTGATTGAAACACCATCATAATATCGAAAGTATTTGCAAATAAAGAAATTAGAAACAAATTAACCAGCAGCCCAATCAACATGTCCGGGGATAAATATACCACCTATAGAGCCAGCACTTATGGTGAAACATGATTTTAAGAAACTCTACAACAACAAATCAAGCCTTTATTCCATCAAGTGGGATCGGCTATATGAATACGACGGCGCTATTCCAATTTGTCATGTACATTATCTTTTGTAAGATTATGATATGCCATATCATACTTCAAGATTTCTCTCATGGTCTTTTTAGGTCTTTCTCGTCCTCTCTTGACATGTGCTAACTCCCAAGTTTCACATCTCCTAACAGAAGCTGTGAATGGTCTGCATTTCACATGACCATATCATCTTAATCGTGACTCCCTCGTCTTATCTTCTACTGGAGCCACACCCACTTTCTGTCTGATAACTTCATTTCGTATCCTATCTATTCTTGTATGTCCACACATCCATCTTAATATTTTCATCTCGTTTACCCTCATTTTCTGTACATGCGGACATTTTAAGAAACTCTAACGAGGAAATTTTAACAATCAGTTCAATAAATACTGACATCATAGAAAGAATGCTCCCTTCAGATTAGATACTCTGTTCTAGGATTTTCCAATATTCCAGATGGCAAGAGTTCGATTGTAAACTGTACAAAAAAAACAAAGAGGCTCTGAGCCACTTCCACAACCAAGTTCACAGTTCTCATCTTGCTCTACCGTAGGATCCATATTCCAAGGCATGAGCGTGTAACTAAACATAATACATAAGCAACCTGGTCTCCATTGCAACAACTGACTTATTCAGGACAGAGGTGAACTGGTGAAGAGGCTGCAACTTCCAGTTATTTCCCATATTTTAATGGTTTTAGTCCATCTATATCGTGCTCTCTTTAGTTCCCAATGTGCCCAACAGTCATTTAATTGAGTATCCAATGACATAAAAAGGGCTCCCTGACAAAAGCAAGACAAATCAACGTATGGTATATGCAACCCCTCAACACACTCTGATCCACAGCCGGTTAGGAAAACAAAAAAAGGTGAAGCTAAAATATGAATTTGCCTCAGTTCAGATTCATTTATAATTAATTCACATGTTGTGGTCCTGTCTGAAAACCTTCTATATGGCTACAATCTACAGCAAGAGAAGCTTACACACCACACCAGAGTTTATCAAGAGCAAAAATGTCAAAACTTACGGTGTATAAATACTCAACAGCCCTTTCAGGATTGTTATAAGCAGCTCGTAAGGCACGAACAACTGTATCCCTGTCCCAACTTCCTCCCCCCATGTCAACAATCTGTTGTATCGTTGCATCCAAGTTAGTTCCCGCAACCAGATTTGATGCTGCTTGCCCATAAACATCAGATACTGCACTGCTTTAAGAAGATGTGGTTGAGAAAAGAGGAGGGAGGAAATTATATCAGGTTAGTAAAGTACGACTTCTAAACTGCTTAGGTCATTGAAATAGAAATGTCAGATAAATCACAACCAGAGAGTTTGGAGCTGAATGACATAGAAATACTCACGAAACTGGAGCTGAAGCTGGAGTTACAACTGGAGTTGTTGCAACCGCAGTTGGAGTGACCTGAGTGATGGATGGTGCCCTGAAAAATGAGACTCCAGGATTAATATATGAGTAAATGCTAGAATAGAGGACCAACTCTGTAACAACAAGAGGAGAATTGCCCACAGTAAACCCGCCTGACCACCGGCACACAAAAAATGCTATTCTAAATATTATTTTACAAAGGATTAGTAACATCTGAACTCACGGGGCGACAGCTGGAGTCTGAGCTTGAGGTGGTGTTGATGCTGGTGCTGATGCAGGTTGATTTGCAGACTGTGCCTGAGAAATACAAACGAGATTTTTCAGAGAAACTAACGGATGGATGATGCAAAGCATAACAGATAAAATATCTGAATACATTAAGCTATATTCAACAGGTCTTGTGGTGTATCGAGATGGGCATACTAAAAGAACACAGGAAAACAAGGATACCGTGCATCACATAGAAAACATCGGAAGAAATTCAAAAAAAAAAAAGTGGAAAATGTGTTTATCCCATTACATGAGGTCGGCTAACAACAAAATATACAAAATAGATGAAGTTCATCAATAACGATGAAGTCCTTTAATTTAGTGGGTGGTGGCTTGTATGCATTAATTAATAACGATCTCTTTATGTAGGTCGTTTCCTTCCTAACTGTGAGGTTAGAGGTTCGACACCTAAGGACATCAGGAAACCTCTCTATATAAAAAATTAAAAATAGAGATAAGATCTGTATACATCTTTAGGGGTGTCCTCCCCACACCTTGCATTTGGCGGGATTATGTAGGTATTTTTCTTTCCTTTTTTTTTTTGTTTTTGTTTTTTGTTCTTTATGTAGGCCAAAGATAAGGAGTAGAATCATTGTATTGAGAGAAATTCTAAGCATCAATATGTGGGGCAATGAGACTTTGGAGGATGAGAAATATGAAAACGAAGATACTCTTGTTTAACATAATTGGAATAGAGGAAAGTAGAAAGCATTGCAAACCAGAGAAGCAGACAAGGGTGAGTTCACCGGAAATAAGGGAGACAATTGAAAAACAAATGAGTACGCTGCTCACTCCGTGACACAGCTAGTCACCACATGACCAAAAAGTCACATAGCAATATTTTCTTAACTTTCACACAAATGACAAGTGTAAATGCAATAGGCTTCAATTAGCAGCATATGAAAAGGCTGCCAAATCTAATTCATCCAAAGAATGTAGAAAAAATTGCCTAGAGATACCACCTAGCAAAAAGAATTATCAATAAATACCACCCTTTTCATTTTTTCCAGCCAAGTACCCCACTAACATTTTAAAAAAAAATCGTGTATTCTTGATTCACGTCTCCTCTTCCTTTTCTTTTTTAAATCATAAAAAAATCTCGCTTCCTCATTTACGTGGATATAATTAGATTCTTCCCATATTTTGATATGCTGATGATCTTTTATTTTGATTCTACATATCCGACGTTCACTGTTCTTCCCCTCACCACAAAAAATAGCATTGTCGCACGTCTTCATGTTAGAGAGATTTTTCCTATTGTTCATTATATTTATTGTCATCATCGTCCTCGTCTTTAGTTCGTCCTCGTCCTCGTCTTTAGTTCATCGTCCTCCGGTCGTCCTCGTTGGCAGTCCGTCCTCGTCGTTGTCATCGTTGGTAGTTAGTCGTTATCATTAGTTTGTCGACGTCATCGTCAGTTCTTCGTCGTAGTTGCCAGTTTTTCGTCGTCGTTAATTCATCATCATCGTCATCATT
The DNA here is from genome assembly GCA_035668315.1 of Drosera spatulata. Lineage (NCBI taxonomy): Eukaryota > Viridiplantae > Streptophyta > Magnoliopsida > Caryophyllales > Droseraceae > Drosera > Drosera spatulata. Next base: position 5,687 of record JAOVYX010000916.1, on the reverse strand, counting down.
AGTTCGTTGACGTCGTCATTAGTTCTTTGTCGTCGTCGTTGTTAGTTCGTCGTCGTCGTCGTCGTTAGTTTGTCTTTATCGTCGTTAGTTCGTCGTCGTCGTCGTCGTGAGTTCGTCGTTGTCGGTTCGTCGTTGGATTTAAAAATAATTGATATTTGAAAATTAAATTTTGGATTGAATAATTGTATTTGAGAAAAGGATCTCCTAATTGATCACGGGGTACCTAATGAGAATTAAGTAATAGTGTAGTACTTTTGTGTAATTAAAACTTCATAGGGATACCTATCAAGAATTCTCCCAAGAATATATCTGCCAATGGCGAAGGACCAAATAATACAGAGAAAGACACACCGGAACCAGATCACGCACATTCAACATATTTCAACAATCACCCGTAATATGGGCATTGATAAATTTGTTGCTTGAAAGAGCATTGTAAAAAGAACATTTACCTGAGTTGCAGGAGCTGCAGATCCACTGGCGGAGCCAGCTGCAGCTGGCTTGGTCTACAATGAATCATGACAATACCAGGACTCATGATGGAGTATTAGTTGATAAGAAGCAGAAGAAGAAATGATACATCCGCTCACGAAATACAAGATGACAACATTCTATCTTGTACCAAAGGTTTGTTTTTTCTATTAAAACAAAAAGAAAAAATCTTGCACCAAAGAAGTCGCATGAATGAAAGAAACAAGTCATCCCACCTTCGAGCATTTTTTTTTCAGAGAAAAAGAATTTGGGTATAGATATCTCATCACAAGAATCCTGAACATTTATTTTACTCACCTTAGATAACATAATAACAATAAAGCTATTTTCAGCAACTTTGTTTTCTTCAAGAGTACTTGCATCCTTGAGAACCTTTCCTTGATGTATAAGCATTTGCTGAGCAGCAGGATAGACATCTGAACCTTGAACACTCTCAATATTTAACTTTACATCAGCTACCTGAGAAATACGATTCATTGCCAAAAGCATCACACATGAGAGATTCAATAACATAAAAATTTACAAGTTGATAATAATATGGCTCAAAAGGGAAAGATGCCGCAAGATTAAAAGCAGTGAAGAGAGATTTACTATTCAATCCAATATCCCATATAAACCCCTCGATCATACAGTGCGAAGCTCAAAAAACCACCCTCCACCATGTCTCTCTCACCCACAAGTCAATCAAATTGGCTTACAAGTGCTTCATGATCCAAATGATTGTTCGACAGAAGTTCTATGAGTATCTCTAAAGCCTTTTAAGTGTTTATGTCAAGAAGCATTTGCGAGGAGCTTAGAGCTTATTAATCGAAAGGGAGTTCTGGAATAGGTGATACGTGCAATATTTCTCGAAGTTCTGGTAGCTTATTCATAAGCCATCAGCATTTATATGCAACTGAAAAAACTCGGTGAAACAGGCCCTTCAACAAGCTTATGCCTTGTTTGGCATGGCTTCTGTTTTTCATTCTCGATTCTCAGCGCATAGAGACAAAATGGTACGATATCATTTCCTACAATGCATTTCGATTTCGGCACAGAGAAATAAGCGTGTATGATATCATAATGTATTTTTTCCAAACAAAAAAAGAGCACAAAAAATACGATAACTGTTATCCACCTTCAGTTTTTTGACATGGTATTCAAGAGTCCATACTCAAATAATCGTTACATTTAGTCAAGTGTTTCTTGAAAGGCAACTTATTTAAAAATTTCCATTTCAACTTCCAATTACATTTTTGTCTCCTTGTGGTGCACTTGTGCTTCATTTATACCACAGATCATAGGTGCAAATTACATATATTTACTGCAGTAGATGGGGAGGAGCCCAGGAGGTAACTGGCGTAGATCATGGTTCCCCTATGGCTCATCGTGCTATATACATAGCAATAAATTTATGAGTAAAACATCAGTATAAAAACAAAATCTCTGGATAATGCATTTAAAGGGCAGGCGTTGATCGTAATCGTAAACCACTTGGTCCAGGTTTGAGTCCCCAGAATGTAGCCCTTCCTCTTTGTGCCTAGATTGTGCTTCGTTGTTTTATTTTTTGTTTTTCTATTGTCCCACACTCTTTAACATATTGGAATCTCATTTTGCCATAATATATATCTATCTCTCCCAGTTAGGGTTTTTTTTTTTTTTTTGGTGAATTTCTAACTTAAATTGACAAATGATGACTTATTCATATTTCACTCTAACTGTTCAATTTTTTAATAATTAATTACCCTATGAAGATAATTTCATAAGAAATGAAATTTTGATATTTGTTTTTACACATCAATAACTGAAAGAAGTTATAAATTATTGTTATTAATGAAATTCCAATTCTTCACTCACTCTTGTGTTTTATTTAACTTTTTGTTAGCATTTGTACATACAAAACTTAACAAATGTGTATTAAGCGCATGTAACATTTTTATTAGCTCCACTGTTCTTTTTTTTAGTAAGTGTTCTTTGTCATTCATTCATACACCGTAAGTGTTTACATTCCTCCTCTCCTGCCATTTGCCTCAAATGCTCTTCTCACTTTGTCTTTAAGGTCTTTTTTTACTTCTTGATAAAAGCGAAGCATTCATGCCTTTTAGACTCTTGCACATTATATCATGCACTAGTCTATCATGCATAAGAATGTCATCTTTTCCATCTTTGGTTTCGTTTATACATAAGAATATTTAAGAGAACTCTAATTTATAGATGATATGGCTAAAATATCCCATCAAGGAATGGTGAAAAAAGTATCTCAAATATATTGTTCTCTAAGTATCATTTAGGGAACTGGCCCCCTATTCGGTGATCCTCGTTCAGCCCCTGCCATAAAATTTGGAGTTGAATGTAAGCAAAAGCTGCAATGAGAATTTTCTTCTAGTTTCCCTCTTTATTAAAATACCATTTCCATTTCTAATTTTCAATTTCATGAGTTCGAGAAACAATACCAAACAAACTCTAACCAACTGGCAACACAAACACAATTCAATCAACAAAATGCCAACCAAACACAATCCCACGACAAATCAAATAAACCATCAACACCTTCGCATCAATCGCAAACCAATCCAACCCGAAAACACCTAAAACATCCGACCAATAAAGCCAAACTACTTGACCTCCCCCCAAATCAAACCCCCACAAAACACCAAAACCTCCCCAAACCTAACTCATCTTCGATCAATTTCCAATCGAACAACCATCAAAACTCAGAAATCACGATAAATACGCCACTTAGATAGAAAGAGAAAATGAAGATTACAGTGTCTTCGGGCTGGACTTGGATCTCGAAGCTGGTTCCCTTCAGTGTCTTCACAAAGATCTTCATCTTCGAGCTAATCGATCGTCGAAGCCGCCGAGATCAGGTGTCCGGCGAGAGAGCCGCCGGCGATGGTGGAAGGGCCGTTTGGTGAGGAGGCGAAGAGGGAGAAAGGGAGCGAGGATGGAGTTAGGTTCTGTCGTGTAGTGATTATTATCTGATCCGTGCTCTGAATAGTATGAGACTGGATACGTAGGCAAGGTATCTGTGTTTCTTCAAGTTTGGTGTATTACTAGTAAAAGATCAATTTTTATATCAGAAAGGATTAAAAAGATAAAAGGGTAAATTTTCATAAAAATTTCTTTTAGGTATGATATAAAATTCCTCTCAAGTTTAAAATAGGATAAAGGGTTCTTCTTAATTTTTTAGATAAATTCGTGTAAAACAACGCTTGATTGGTTTCATATGAACAGTTTCATATGAACAGTTTCATATGAACAACTTGGTATCATTGTTGTTTTATATGAATAGTTTTCGTTTCACTGACTGATGAAGTCAAACTGTTCGTTTACGATTTTTATTTTTTTAACGGATTAAACGATAAAATAGAACAAAAAATTAAAAAAAAAAAGATGTTTATTTTTGTTTTTTATTTCAATTAAGTAAAATAGGTATTCAATTCAAGATGAGAATTACTATTGTACTGCAATGGGCAGCTGAGTTTCAATTTTTGAATCAAATCACCCCTTTTCCTATCATCAAACGACGATCGTCACTATTCCTACCAAACAAAAACTCTGCGTTTTATTACAATTGGAGGGAAAATCATACGCGATAGCGATTCCCCATGCTCATACTTTGCATCGAATCTGAACTATCCCAAACCCTAAACGATTTAGATGATTTAATTCAAATGATCTTCTCTCCATGAGATGATTTGAACTCGCTGGAGCGAAATTACTCACCCATCGATTAGAGTTCTCAATTCGATTGTTCGTTTTTCTTTCGTTTTAGGGTTATATGGCATTGTCTTGGTTAAATATGTACACGAGTCTGATAATGATACTCATATCATCGATTAGAGTTTTCAATTCGATTACTCTTTTTCCTTTTCGTTTTAGGATTATATGGCATTGTTCTGGTTATACATGTACACGAGTCTGATAGGCTATTTGGATGATTGTTCTTTTCTGATTTGGTTTCTGTACTGATAACGATTTGTATTGCAGGATATTACTCATGGATTGTTGGGAAAGTCGGTGTAAGGTGTAGCAGAAATTGAGCAGCATTTTTTCCTCGTCGTGTAATCAAAATGGGATAAATAAATAGTCCAAAAATAAATAGAGTCGACACCAAAATTTTACGTGTAAAACCCCTTAAAAAAAGATAAAAACCACGGGACCGTTACGGTATCAAAATATCTACTAAAAAGGGATTACAAATATCCTCCATAGACTGTGCTAAGGGATTACATTCAGCAGGATAATTCTCACTAATTTTTCTTCTCTAACGGAATAAAATTACACCCGTAGAGGATACCCCCTCAATACCCAAAACTGGGTATTTTTCTAACTCTTCTGATGCTTTTTTGTGTTTGGTGTGTGATACTAATTTTCTACCCGTTGATGCCTATTTTATAGGAAACAGAAGATGTTGCTTGAAAAAATTTCGTCCCCTTGCTTTGCTGCAGCCCTCTTCGCATTGTGCTCACGCATATCATCACAATAAGGTTCACGAATGCTCCTACGTACGTCTCCCTTTTCTCTTGAATTCTCCTGCTTTTTCTTTCTTTTCCTAAGATAGTGTGCCCCTTCCCTTGCTTTTTCTTTTACAATTCATCTGCATTTGTGTGTAGCTTCCTTTTTTTTTTTCCTTTTTGCTTTTAAAAGGTTAGTGCCAACGGAAAGAATTCCACTAGCAATTCTCCCCCTCCCAAACAATGGGGACCATCGTCATACCCGCTTGTTGTCTGCAGAAGTCAAACTTCTCCATTGGTAAGCTCTTTGTCATCATATCTGACCCGTTGTAGTCAATATGGATCTTCTCGAGTTAAAATCGCTTCCGATCCAGTGCATCACGTATCCAATGATATCTCACATCAATGTGCTTCGACCTTGAATGAAAGGTTGGATTCCTGACAAGGTGAATTGCACTCTGATTATCACAATAGAGTCTATACCTGTCCTGTTGTAATCCCAACTCTAACAAAAAGTTCTTCATCCATAGCACTTCCTCGCTAGCTTCAGTGACTACAATATACTCTGTCTCTGTAGTAGACAAAGCAATGCATTTCTGTAACTTTGACTGCCATGACATTGTTCCCCCTACGAAGGTTGTTATATATACCGAGGTAGACTTCCGAGAATCTACATCTTCGGTCATATCTGCATCTGTATAACCATCTAATACAGGTTTTCCTTGACCGTAGCATAAACATAACTTAGACGTACCT
>JAOVYX010000915.1:0-13153 GCA_035668315.1 Drosera spatulata | reverse complement strand
AGCAATGAGCTTAAACTACTTCTGTTACATGCAATGTTAACCGTTGATTGTATATGACAATGAGCTTAAATCATATTGTATCAAGTGCAACTAAAGTAAATCATTTAGCACGATTTATAGCTTTAACATATGCAATAAGGTGATCAATCTATATAAAATATGTATTAAGGTGTTCAAACAGGTCTCATGCAACATTTAAACATCTCACACATTCTGGTTTTTAGATAAGTTCAAGATCTCATGATCTAGGCAACCTAAATGCATCAACATATCCCTAATCCACAAACTACTCACACAGAATCATCAAATAACACATGAAATCCATTAAAATAAAGAACAATAACATTCTGGTCAGGTAATGAAACAATAAACAGAAGCTATACAGAGCTTAAAGGCGTCCCAATGCGTATCCGAGGCTTATGATGAGAGTATGGGATGAAGATGCGATGATTCCTCTCCTAAAAACCCTTCTTTGCATCGTCTTTCTTCTCCTCCCTCTTCTCTGCCGCCACCCCCTTGTTCCTCTGCTGAATTATGCTTATTTCAACCCTAGGGAGGGTTTATATAGGCCTGGGAACAAAACAAAGTTGATCGGACGGACCAAAACGAAGATCCGCACATTCAGGCCCGTCGCGCCCGCCCCTGAAAATTGTCACGCCCGTGCGTCACTGTTCACTGGCGTGCCCGCGACATGAACAGTCGCGCCCGCGTGTCACTGTGCATCGCACTTTTTTTCTTAAATAATCTTCTGGGGATACTGAGCAGATCTCCCCCTCACTTTTTTTCTTAAATAATCTTTATAAGACTTTTCCATATGTTTAGTCCTGCTGAGTACAAATGCTTTGACATAGCTTGTCTTCCTTTGAACAGAAGAGCTCGCTCATGACACAGCTGTTGTCTGATGAACTGAGGTTGTTTGTTCAACAGATTTAGCCTGTGGGACCAGAGGAGGTTTAGTGGTTGTCTTAACAAACACTATGGGTGAGGGCTTTCTTAATTTAACCTTTTCTAATGGATTCAAGTCACCACATTCAATACCCTCTTTTGAGGTCCCATTGGAAGTAATCTGATCAAAGCATTTTGGAGAGTTCCATTTTTTTAATAAAGACAGACAAGTTATGGCGCTCTTCTATCAGTTTACTTATTTGCACTTTTTGGTTTTTTATAGTGCCTTTTAACTTATCTACTTCTGTCTTAAGCAGATTAAGGGTACTCTGAGTATCCTCACCGGACTCAGTAAAACCATCTTTCTTAGAGAGAAGTATCTCATGTTCAGCACAAAGTCTATTATACATTTTGAGCAGTTTAGAAGCTCTTTGGACAAATCATTGACCAACTCACTAAAATCAGACACAGTAACAGAAGAATCAGAGAAGTCATATACCTCAGTTATGTCAAATTCCTTTTTAGCCATCAGACAGACCTGCTCTTCATCTGATTCTGAATTCGATGATTCAGTGTCACTGTTGAGTGTAAAAACACTCATGTTTTATTTATGTTAAACCTTTTGTTTGTTGTGTTTAAGTCTTTTATTTTGTTTTTTTAGTTTAGTTTATGTTTTGGAGTTTGGATACTGTTGTTTGTGTGTTTTTATTATAGATTTAACCGAGAGAAGCAGCTTTTGATGATTCGTGCGAAAGGATGGAAGTGGCTTGAAGATGATCGAGGTGAAGTGGGATGATTTGGTGATCCTTGAAGATGATTTTGATGATTTCAGGTGATGTTCATGTGCATTCGAGGATGGCATTGTTGTTCAAAGACGTTTTGGAGATATATTACGAGCAATAGAAGAAGTTAGGATGAATTTCAAAGCAAAATAGGATGATTTGATGTTGTCCTGTGCTGGTCACGGGCGTGACAAGCTTGTCACGGACGTGATGGATACACTGAAGGAAAGCTGAATAGATCACGACGGTCACGGGCGTGACGCGCCCTGCCACAAGCATGATGCAGAGATTCTGGCTATATATTTTACTCGAAATTTTGATTTTTCACCACATATCTTTTTGTTATTTGTTTTTCTATAAATAGGGACTTTATATCCACGTTAGGAGAGGACTTTATCGGCTTTTTGATAAATCCTAGGCCTAAAAAACCTAGGGGTTCTCATAGACTTTCTACTTTGCTTATGGATTTTCTTGAGTTGTAATTCAATTGGAGATTCAAAGACTAGTCTTACTGCTGTTTTTTAATCAAGTATAGTCCTTTATCTCTCTGTTTTGATGATGTGTCCATTACTTGTGATTTCAACCATATTTGTGTTGTTTAATTCAATCATGAGTGAGTAGATCTATTAGTAGAAAACCTAATAATGAAGTCTATGTGATGGGATTATGAGATTATCTATCTAAACTAACAAAACCAGATTCGTTTTATACATGATTGATGCTAAAGGTTGGATCTTTATCATAGTTGATGCATGATTTCACCTAGAATGACTACCTAGATGACTTTATACATTGATTTTACCATGATTAGCTCTATGATTATATTTAACTTAGTCACTTATAAGTTGTAAGTTGTTATATTTAACTAATTAGAGCTCTATGATTAGCTCTAATTCGTTTTATACATTGGCTGATGTTATAAGTTGATAGGAATGTGCAATCCCTCCAATTGTATAGAAATTGATGGACAAAACTTAGAAGTATTAGCCATGATGTTGTTAGTATGCTAAGGTTGGGAATTAGTTAGTAATCTTCAGTCTAGGTTAGATGCTGGAGAGCAAACAGTCACAGATGGAGAGCATTGTGGGTCATCAGATGCAGACTACTATAGAGAATTTCAGCAAAACAGCTAAGAAATACATGGAGACCTGCAAATGCTTCAGGATCTGGGATCAATCTCAGGGGATAACTTAGCAATGCATAAATGATTGCATCAGATCTAGGTGTAGACAAGGTTGCAGCAGTGACTGGATCCAGACGAGGTCTCAATGGTACTGAGTGCAGATTGATTGCAGTAGACTGGAGTGCAGCAGAGATGGTTGCTAAGATTGGGCAGAGGCCTGAGGATTGGTCAAATAGAAGATTTAAGGTATGGAGTGACTGTACGAGGATAAGAATACAGCTATGCTGTCAACATCAGTGAAGGAGTCACATGTGTTACTAACTGATAGGCTGCCAACATCAAGTCAAATGCAGTCAGGGGTTCATTCCCTCAGCCTATAAAAGGGGATCAAAGAGCTCAAGGAACAGTGCTGTTGAACAAAGGATTGAACGTACAAAGTGTGCAAAATCAATCTGAATTGAATGCTGTTCAAGTGAACTGAATTGAAGAAGAACAAGAAGAAGAGGGTTCACTAGTCTGCATTGAAGAACAGAAGCTGCAGTAGAGTCCAGTAAAGGATCTGTGCAAAGGATCTAGGTTCTTCGCCTTTGACAAGTTAGCTAGCTTATAAAGGCGATGTCTTGTAAGCCAAAAACAAGAAGATAGTGAACTCATCTCTTGGATTGATTACACTGGTCACCAAGGAAAGACTAGACTAAGCTCTCATTTATCAGTTGATAACGAGTATCTGAACCAGTATAAATCCTGTGTTCTCTACTTGCTTTCATTGCTTTGCATTTTTACAATGGTTAGAAATCAATTAAAATAGCAAATAGAGACAAACTCTCAAAATTCAAGTCTCTGCTGTAGACACTCTTGGTAGTCTATAAAGATCATCAGTGTACTCGAAACTAATATTCCGCAGAATTACGCTGAAAAATTTAATATTACCTATTCACCCTCCCCCCCCCCCCCCCTCTAAGTTATACCTGTGGATCTTACATAGGTTGATCTTGCTATTGATACATTCTCTTTTGGTCATATTAGTAGCAGCTGATCAAGTTTTGATACATTCTCTTTTGGTCATATTAGTAGCAACTATTCAAGTTTTGATACATTCTCTTTTGGTCATTACATGATTAGAACCTTTTGCATTGAATTGATAAAAAAACGACTTTTTTCTATTGATTCATGTTGGTTCATTCCTTATTTGAATCAACCTTATTACTTTGGCATATACATTCTCTTTTTCTATGTTAGGTTAGTTTGGTTAGATTGATATACATTCTCTTTTGGTAATCAACATTCTAGAGAACGTAATCTAAGAGATCCCTATATTACAATCAAACCAATCATTAATGAATCCGAACTACAATCAACCAATGATTAATCCCTAAGTTAAGATGGAATTATGGAAGTTTCCTACATTTGTTTCCAATAGTTTACAATCTAATTCAATTTCAATACCAATTTAGATAGTTTTAGTTAGTTTAATTAGGATTTAATTCATTTAATCTACAAAATCCTCCCAATCTTAGTTTTCATAATTTTAATAGTTCTTAAACATGACTAGAAAAATAATAAATAATATTACGGTCGTCCCTGTGTATTCGACCCTTACTTCCACTACTGTATTAACTTTAATATTTCTAGAGTGTAAGTGAGTGCATATAAATTTTAATTTGACGTGCCAGCGATAGAACGCATCAGTCACTCCAGGTCGTGTCTACTATCATCACTTTTCATTTCTTCTTTTTATTATCCTTCTCTGCTTTGTTCTCTGTTGAGGCCTTCTTCGACCTATGAGCAGAAGTCTTCCTGTTGTCTTTAGATCTAGGACAGTCTGCCATGAAATGACTAGTCTTGCCACACATGAAACAAGCATCCTTGGACTCCTTCTTCCTTGTTGCCTGATTCTTATATGTTCTAATTCCTTGGACTCCTTCTTCCTTGTTGCCTGATTCTTATATGTTCTGATTCCTTTTCGAATGAATTTCCCTAGGCGCTTGGTAAGGAAGGAGACCATTTCATCCTCCTTATCTGATTCATCAGATTCCTCATCATTTTTCTTCGCAGTCTGACTATGAGAAGCCTTCAACGCTATTGTAGCATTCGGGATAGTCTGAGATAGTTTCTGATCTATCACTAATTGGAAGGTCAACAAATTGCCATACAAATCTTGCAAAGTCATTGTTGACAGATCCTTTGCCTCTCTAACAGCAGGAGTTTTGGAATCCCGGTTATCTGACAGAGCCTGAATAAACTTCTGATTGGAATCCTCCTTGTTGTACACTTTTCCATAAGTCTTGAGAGAGTTTAATAGAATGTTGAACTTATCAAAGATTTTAGTCAACGTCTCACCAAGCTTGTGTGTAAACAGCTCATATTGTTGTACCAATAGAGACAGTATGTTCTTACGAACATCATTGGTCCCCTCATTCTTGACTACTAAGGCATCCCAAACTTCTTTGGCCAAGGTATAATGGACCACATGCTCGAACAGATCTGCATCAAGAGCCTAAAACAGTACGTACATGGCCTTCTTGTCTATTACTACCTTCTTATCATCTTCTATCCACTCAGATTTGGGCACATCCACCAGGACTGTGGAAGTGGGAGATTCAACCCTTCTTGGAACATGACAACCATTGAGAATCGTCTCATAGAGAGCCTCGTCTATAGCATCCAAGAATATCTCAATTCTAACCTTCCAATTGTCAAATTTCTCAATGTTGCACATTGGAGGTTTCAAACCCAAATTATTGTTAATCATATTGATAAGGCACAGTATCACACAAAACAATTACAACCACGATCTCTTCACAAAAATAAGTAAGAAATTGTTTTGATAATAGATGTAAGTTCGTGATTGTAACAGGAACAGGCTAGAGGGGGGGGGGGGGGTGAATAGGCTGTTCTTAAAATTTCTATGACTAAAATCTAACTATGCAGCGAAAATAGTAATCTGTGCGAAACAGATCAGATACACAACTTTGTCCACAGTCAACCAGTTTGATTCAAGAATTGATCAAGAATTTGTGTCCAACTCTTTTGTCACGCAGATAACAGATGAATGTATAATCTAACCTATCACATCGATGATCAAACGATGATCAGTCAGGATTCTTATTAATGAAATCTTAATTCTTAACAGACTAGTGAATGAACACTGATTGAAACAACGAAGATAAAGAGAGAAATAAAGAACACATAATTTACAGTGGTTCACACTCAAATCAATATTAACGAATTGATTTGAACTTAATCTAGTCTTCCTCTTGTTAGCAGTGTACTAACCAAGAAGGGAATCCACTAGATCACTTCGGATCACAGTTCAATAGATTGAGTTTTCAGGATCACTCAATAATCTTTACACACAACCAGATTTCAACAAATCTATCACCAGATAATCCCCGTAGGATAGAACAACCAATCTCAACAGATTGCCAAAAGGAACAGATCACAGAATAAGAAGACTTGCACCAATCATCGTCTTCTTCACAATGTTCCAGCGAAATCTAATTCTTGATGAACACTTGAAAGTTTTCTTGATAAGAGAGAGAAAGAGAGAGAGAGAGAGAGAGAGAGAGAGAGAGAGAGAATTTGAGCACTTTGATTCGTTCGTAGATGTGAAAATCAGAAGTGAATTTTTCCGTTGCTTTTTCTCTGTAGTCCTTGGGCCTTATATAGACCAAGGCTTGAGGCTTGCTCTCTAATCAACCCCCAATTATTTTTTTCCAACACGTCATGTGACGAGTCCTCTTTAATCTTTGACAGAGTCTTTAGTAGCATATAAACATCTGAGCAAATAACTTCCATAAGACTGATTCAAACTGTCTGATCTGCTTCTAACCGTCTATAGATTTTCTTGAACTACTCCGAGGATTGATCTGATCATAACTGAGCTGATACTCCCAACTTCACTTTTTCAGATACGATCCTTATAGAACTCAGAAGACTTATTTGTGTCAGGTTAGGTGTTTTGTCCAGAGCTTTTACAAGAGACTGATTTGATCTTCTAACTGTCGTTCTTACCAGAGCATTTACCATTCTGTTCGTGACTGTCTGATATCTAGTGTCTGATAGAAGACTTATTAACCTTAAGCACACTTGATCACACATGTTAGTAATCTTTTGATTCATCAAATCCTGTAATGTACTTTCATAGACCTCGGAAAAGGCAGAGGAAGCTTTATCAAAGGCACCAGTAGGTGATGAGCTAATTCAAGAAGAGGAAGATACTCAACCAAAAATAGCAACGGCTGAGGAAGAAGTAGATGAAGACTAGCAAATGCAGAAATCTTCCAGAAGAGAAGGAAAGGAGCCCTCAATAGAATCAGATCTAGTTGTCCCTGTCCCAATCAGCAGACTTGAACCAATCTCCATTATTGCACCGCCCAATCTGAATATCAGAGTGAAAAAAGGGTGAAAAATAAAGATTAGCACCCCTTAAATACATAGAAATGGCTGTACTCCATGACTCCAATCTAGAAGTAGCAGTCATCAAGGAAGAGACAAGTGAGGGACTAATTTCACTCATCACACAAACTGCTGAATTATGGAGTGAAGTGGTAGAAGGCCTGCAAGTAGAATTCAGGAAGGAAATGATTGCAAAAGGGTTCAATAGAAAACAAATAGAAACAATGGAGGCTGAGTTAAGAAAAGAAGCACTAAAGGCTCAGAAGACCATGACAAAAGAGACAGTGCCCTCTCTCTTAATTGGGAAGAAGAAGGAAACGTCAACAACAACTGTCATAGTACCAATCTCGCCTGCACGACAAGAGTTGACGAGTTTGCCGACTGAGCAGCCCTCCACTGCAACAGAAGTATGGGCAACCACAACCACAATAGTAGAAGAGGAACAAGAGACAGCCACTGCCATCACAATTGATCCTACCATAATAGATGTAGTATTGTAGACATCCCTACCTCTTCAGACAAGAGTGACCAGACACTTTGCCAAAACAAAACAACTCGGGCATTCCAGAAAAGGAGTCTATGCCGTAACAATTCATAAGGAAAAATGAACTCCTTATGAAAGGAAAGAAGAGTGTAGCTCATCAACGGCCTAAACTGATCCCCTTTGGTCCCACAATCAGATACAGAATCAACCCACATGAAAGCACGACTGAAGTGGGAGTTTTTGATACGCTTACAAAAGCTGATTTTGCACAACTAGCCATAATGCATAAGAAGGATGCAGCAAAGAAGAAACGACCAACTGAGCCATACATCCTTTTAAGTGGAACTCTAGAGATCAAGGATTCAACTTGAAAAAGTTTAGTTTGTAAACACTCCTGAGGTTAAAGCTGAGCTAAAGAGGCTGGGTGACAAAAATCTAAGGGCCGCAACTTTGAAAATTCATGAATAATTCTCTAGACCTACCATAAGGAGACCACCCTCTCCAGGAGATGATGCCAACAATGATGACAATAGAGGACAAAACAATGAGGATGATACAGTACCGGAGGACGACATCATTAATGAAGTGGCACGAGAATCCACAGACAAAGGAGTGCAGCCACGTCAAACGCCAAGGAACAGACACTCTTTCCCGCACAGATGCAGGCGACACCCAAATGCCACCTGCATATGATACCGATCAACCTAGGGAAACATAGAAATCTGCAAACAAGGCCGCGGACTAGGCTCCATCCACAGAAGCACATCATGACCAAGCCACAGAATCATCCACGGAAGGACAAGGTGCTTGGGATAAGCCTGTCAAAATCATCATCCTAACAGATGAAGGATCAGAAATATCTACTGCAGTCAAGGAGCCACCAAGCTAAGAAGTTACATTTTTAGAAATGACTCTACAAGAACTAAGGAAGCATCTACTAGATGACACTCCCATCTAAAAGGGAGTAGTCCAGCAGCACACAACTACAGATCCAAGGGTATCACCCCTCAACATTCAGTTCACTCCTCAATCTACCTTTGGATTGGAGCAAACCACGACAGATCCTGTATCAGTTGGCTTTCCAGAGGGGTTACTCTATGGAGCCAATACAAACATCCCAATGACTCCAAGAATGGCTGCAGAAAGTCTCAAAATACTCCTGGCAGCATCATGAGCTCAAGCATCACCCTCACAGAATATAGTGGCCAGATTATCAAAGGACGAGCAATCTCCCTCAAGGGATGATTCTGATAGCTTTGCCTTGGAGCATCGACTGCAGCACTTGAACCAAAGTGTCAATGATCTCCATCAATGGACAAGGGACTCATTCCATGATCTTCTAGAAAGCCTTGAGCCTGTTGCAGAAGAGTTGGAGTCAAAAAGAAATGAAAGGAACAAATACTTTGCTGAATTTTATGATGTCCTCTTTGGCTTTGGCAAGCAACTACATCAACAAATCAAGAAGAGCAAAGCCCTTAATCTCCAGCAATACCACAGAATTGCCTCCAATCTGAGCAAACTAAGAACTGCACAAACCTCCAACATCTGACAGCTGCATACCTCTCTTCAAGCCACTCAAGACAAGCTCCAGCATCACATTCAAAACAACGATAAGAGACTCACCTTGTTGGAAACTAAGGTACAGGCTAAAATTGCCAAGGCCATTACTGCTCAACAGACTACCACCTTTGAACTCAAGGCCTTACGACAAGCAGTTGAGGCTCTCACAGCTGCCCTTTTTGCCTCCTCTCTCCCTAAATCTGATGACAACAAAAAGTGGGAGAAGGAGAAAGAAAAGAAGGAACCTACCAAGGGGGAGGAAGGTCACAAGAAGAAGGAGAAGGAGAAGAAAACGGCCAAAGGAAATGGCCAAAGGAAAGGAAGGCCACAAGCAAATGTCCAAGGAACCATCAAGATCCCAGGGGGAGGACTCAAGCAGCCAAGGCAAACAGGAAAGAAAAATATTCACAGAACATTACCAAAGATACAGATCTCCATCAGAAAGACGCAGACGAGACTACAAAGCAGACCACCCAAAGAAGCACAACAAAGGAGATAAAGGATACAGGGAGCACAGAGGTCATATGTACAACACTTGTAACGCCCTGTAATCTTTCTTTCTGGACTTTGTATCAAAACTTTTCTTTTAAATTAAGAGTGTATTTCTGCATTTGCAATCCCTTCACTATATAGAAATTGATGAACAAAACTTTAGAGTAGGACATGTTCGTGGTTAGTTGTTTAGGTTAAGGACTAGGTTAGTGAGATGTAGTCTAGGGAAGCATGCAACAGAGCAGCAAACCACAGTTGGAGTGCCAACGTGAATCACCTGGATGCAAACTACTACAGAAGGTTCTGAATAAACAACTGGGACAAACATAGATAGCAAAAGACCATAAATACTTCAGGATGTAGGATCGAAGCCTCACGATCAAGTTACATCACAGTACAGTAAACTAGAGGCAGTAGGACTGGCTTGCAGCAGAGATGGAAGCACAGTAGATTGAAAGTGCAGCAAACTGATTGGTGAATGAGCTGGGATTTGAGTAACAATCACATCGAAGATTTGAGGTTCGAACATAAGTACGAGGTTGATAGTGGGTATGTGAAGGCCTGTCAGCATCATTGAGGATTCGTACAGGGGACAAACAGCATGCTGTCAACAACAGAACAGTACAGTTAAGGGTTCAAATTCCCTAAGCCTATAAAAGGGGATTGATCAGGCTCAGAGAAGGTTGACGACGATTGTGGATTTCATTTGCAAGCAAGAAAAAATTCTCAAGTGTTGTGAAATCGTTCTCGAGAGCTGTGAAGAAAAATCTGAGGAAAGAAGTTCACTAATCTACACCAAGAACAGCATCTGCAGCCAAGCTTTTGAAAAGATCTGTGCAACGATCTAGGTTCTAGCCTTAGCAAGTATTGTACTTGTAAGGGGTTATCTTATAAGCCACAAACAAGAATATAGTGAACTCACCTCTTGGTTAGACCACATTGGTTACCAAGGGAAGACTGGATAAGCTTTCGTTGATCACTTAACAACGATTGTCTAAACCAATATAAAAAATCTGTGTCCTTACTATCCTTTATTCAAATACTTAGAACTGTTGAAAAATAATCCAAAACCCTCAAGAGACAATTTCTCCACACTATTATCTTTGCTACAGACTCGTTCAGCAAGTCTATAGAGGGTTAAGTGCATACTATCATAGCCTATTCAACCCCTCCCCCCCAGGCTAATCATTGTAAACTCTGTGATTTACAGAGTACATGATGCTTTCTATGAGGATTGTGCAATCCCTTCAATTGTATATGCTGATTTCATATGTTTTGATGATGACATTAATTGAACAAATTGATCTTAAATATAGGTTGAAAGAAAAAAAACACGCAGACCTGGCCCTTCCCCGTTGGTATCAAAATTGAGATAGGTGTAAGAAAGGCCCAGGTCTTCCCCAGTTGTCATATATATGTCATAAACATGGAAAGTTCTTGTTTTGGTGATTATGCTGAGATTGTTAAGTCCTTATTATTTATTCTGATTATCCTATTTATGGACTAACCATACATTGAGCAAAATTCGAATATTTCGTTACAAAATTTGATTTTGGATTATCTTGTAGATAAGGAAAGTTTTGGAGGCCTATGCAAGGAAAGAAGATCATATTGTTGTCCAAACGAAGATGGAGATCCAAACTTATTGATTCCTAGAGTTCTATAAAAGGAGATCATCACCAGGGAGCCGAGATATCGATTGCCTACACAACCTTGTCATCATATTACAATCGAAGAACAAAGAGCAAATTTGCCATCCATAGAAGTTCAATCCAGCTCTACAAACATCTACAAGCCAAAGATGACAATCCTTTGGTGTTTTAGAGCTGACACACAACAACTAATACAAGTTGCTATAGTTGATTGATTAAATAGTTGATCAAGAAGACTTCCTTGGTTAAAGGTGACAAAACCAAAGGAAGACCAAGGCCTTATTGAAGCCAAGGGCGCCAAGTTACAAGGAGTACAATCCTTGAGACTAAGGACCAGAGAAGTACGAGTTGTTGCTATAGGGGATTGAAGCTGAGGGTATAAGAGTTCTATCAGGGAGGATAGGAACTATAGGTGCTAAGGCTTAATCCGGGATAGAACAGGATGCACTTAGGATGACGTCTGGGGATTGGTACAAGTTGTAATTGGTGTTGAGTGTGTTACGAGGGTGTTGATAATATAGGGGTTTTCTGACATTGATCTGGAGGATTGGTGAAGGAGAGCAAGAATGGTGTGTACTAGTGAAGGAGATCATAGTGCAAAGTTCTTAAAAATCTTGCTGGGTACTGGATGTAAATCTCTTGTTCCATAGTTTTGGGCGAGAAACGAAGCAGTACAAACACTATGTCCACTCTCTCTTTACTGCTTTCATTCTTGACTACGTAGCACACAAGCATACAAAACAGTTGGTGGCTTACAAACAAGTAAACAGGTTAAGAAAGACTCAAGCCATCCTAAAGTCTCGGGCCTTCCACATCAAGAAAGTGAAAAAGAGTTCAAAAAAGAGGCCTACGCAAGGAAAGAAGATCATATTGCTGTCCAAACGAAGATGGAGATTCAAACTTACTGATTCCTAGAGTTCTATAAAAAGGAGATCATCACCAGGGAGCCGAGATATCGATTGCCTACACAACCTTGCTATCATATTACAATCGAAGAACTAAGAGCAAATTTGCCATCCACAGAAGTTCAATCCAGCTCTACAAACATCTACAAGCCAAAGATGACAATCCTTTGGTGTTTCGGAGCTGACACACAACAACTAATACAAGTTGCTATAGTTGATTGATTAAAGAGTTGATCAAGAAGACTTCCTTGGTTCAAGGTGACTAAACCAGAGCAAGACCAAGGCCTTATTGAAGCCAAGGGTGCCAAGTTGCAAGGAGTTCAATCCTCGAGACTAAGGACTAGAGAAGTACGAGTTGTTATAGGGGATTGAAGTTGAGGGTATAAGAGTTCTATCAGGGAGGATAGGAACTAGAGGTGCTAAGGCTTAATCCGGGATAGAACAGGGTGCACTTAGGGTGACGTCTGGGGATTGGTACAAGTTGTAATTGGTGTTGATTATGTTACGAGGGTGTTGATAATATAGGGGTCTCTGACATTGATCTGGAGGATTGGTAAAGGAGAGGGAGAATGGTGTGTACTATTGAAGGAGATCATAGTGCTAAGTTCTCAAAAATCTCGCTGGATACTGGATGTAAATCTCTTGTTCCATAGTTTTGGGCAAGAGACGAATAAGTACAAACACTATGTCCACTCTTTCTTTACTGCTTTCATTCTTGATTACGCAGCACACAAGCATACAAAACAGTTGGTGGCTTGAAAACAAGTAAACAGGTTAAGAAAGATTCAAGCCATCCTAAAGTCTCGAGCCTTCCACATCAAGAAAGTGAAAAAGAGTTCAAAAATTCATTGATACTTAATTCAGCCCCCAGC